>JAKTSC010000008.1:0-242498 GCA_030580015.1 Lachancea waltii | reverse complement strand
GCACCCTGCCAATTACTAACTGAGAAATTTGTATAAATACCGGTGGTTTAGTCAAAGGTCAAGACTTTATTCTTGGACTAAAAGAGCCACGGAGAGATACTTACAACCATCACCTACATACTGATCATATTACTTCATTATGGAAAACATTGAAATTGGAATTAACAAACTTTCGATCGAAGATTCAGACTCGCCTCAATACTTTTAGCACAAGAATAAAATCTTGTTCCTTGATCAAACCATCGGTATTTATACAAAAATTCGGTTAACATCAGGCCACGATTGCAGGGTGAAAAATTTGCACCCATTGAGTGGTCTGATACCATCAATGTGATCAATGAATGGTTCGATTCCTTTGACCACACGTTTGCCTGTTTTTATCTAGTTCTTACTGTGCTTGTTCATTTGCCAATCACAAATCACTTTGTACTATTATGTCATTATGCAAGTTGTACTTTCACGCGTTAGCATAGTCTAGTTCTGACAACTATGCTTATAGAACAACGCGTTATGAATCAAACACATTTACTTTTAAAAGACTCCATAGTCCATCAAGATGTTTTTTAACTCATTGATAGCCTAATGAGTGAAGATAATTGGTCAATTGTTAGACTGTGTGGTTTATATGCCATTGTTTTTTCTGGTTCGATTTTACCGAGTAAACCATTGAAAATCACATGTTTTTTCAACAATGGTGTAACCTTTTGTCACATTTCAATTGAAGTTTTATTCACCACACTTAGAACGCCGTCAAACCTCTGTTACGGTTCTCGTTCGTCTCTCGGGTGGGCGCCACTATTGTGAAGTCCATATCACTTCTTACTATTCAGTCGCTTAATCATGTAATTCCAGTATTGCACCGATAACTCTACTATTCGTCTAAGTTATAATCCGGTAATCACCTAATTCTAAAGCAGGCGAGATTTATGTCTAGCGCATGGCTACTGACAGCCGTTTAATGAGATCTGGAGTCTGTCCTCAGTTTCCACTACCATCATATCACTTTATATTATTGTAGCATTTTCAGTTAACATCTATGAAAACAGATCATAAAGATACTAACAATTGTTTACAAGATTCTGGATTCCGAGAAGTTACAGTTGAGTTTTTTCAAGATGGCTTATCAATGTTCATTAACTAGCTACTGAGATTTAAAGATGAGGCTTTGTACACTTTCTGAGTAGTTTTCGATTAAGCAAATCAAAGCAATTAAGCTTGGAATATAAATTGAATAAAAAACAAGATGATAAATAATCTCAAGTTTGTTCGTTACATTGGCTATTAAAATAATACTACTTAAGTATTGATTCTGTATTTTTTTTTTGGCATTTTATTTTTATTGTTTTGTGTGAAGACATCGAATTTACCGGTTTATTTTTTTGGTCACTCCTTTACATTATTGACTTTGAAGCTGTCTCATTAAGTAAGAGAAGCCCAAAAACCAAAACATAAACCAAAAGCAAATGAGAAAAAGGTTAACCTAGGGATACCTGCTCACGAGGTTTCAGTTTTCTCAATCTGCTCAACCTCTGCCTTTTCGTTCCATTCGGCATTCTTTATAGCTAGACGGTGGTGACGGTCTAGAGGAGGTTGTCTTGGAACATTCTTTCTACGCAAAATGGTCTCTTGGAAGTTTGGCCATAGCTCCTGGATTTGGTAACGAACGCGTGTTCTCAAAGGCACATCGAAGACTTCATCCAACTCCTCCAATGTGAGCTGCTTAGTCTCTGGCAACAAGAAGTATACCAAAAACCAGCCAACGACATTCCAGCCAGCGTAGAAGCCAAATGCACCCTGAGGGTGCAGAGCGCTAAGCATACGAGGCCAGGTCAATGACAGGATGAAATTGAATCCCCATAGGATAATAGTAAAGAGGGAAGCACCGATGGCACGAACATATAGTGGGAAAACTTCACCGGCAACCACAAATGGTACAACACCGCAACCAAAGGAGTAGATGGCAGAGAAAATGTAGATACCCATGGAAACAATACCAATACGGGTCTGTTGGTCTGGAATCCAGAATGCAAAACCAGTTATGAACAGGAATACAGCCATTGCTGGGAAAGTACTCAACAATAGGAAACGACGGCCGAAACGATCAATCATGAAGAACGCAGGTATAGCGAAGAAGAAGTTGACTAGACCAAAGCCCAGTGAAGCACACAACGAGGAAATCTCTGAAAAGCCAGATTGGAGGAAAATAGCCGAAGAGTAGTAGGCAATGACGTTGATGGCACAGAATTGCTGCATGAATGCACAAATGAAGGCGGCGATGAAAGCATTACGGTTACGACGGACAGTAAAGACTTCGCCAAGACGCTTGAAGTAAGGCTTCTCGAGGGATTCCTCTTCCATTAACAAAACGTGCTGGTAGAAAAGATCACGGCAGGCGAGAATACGATGGGGACGGATCTGCACCGTGGACTCGTAGGCTTCCAAGTAGCGGCCTTTACCCATTAGCCAACGTGGGGATTCTGGACAGTAGGGGATCTGGAACAGCACAAATATAGCAGGGATCATGGCGGATGCAAGTGTGAGACGCCAGTTAAGACCGCCCGAGACGGCACCTGAACCAACACGGTAAAAGATCAAACTAAAGACGTAACCCCACATGATACCAAATGCAGTGAAGGTTTGCCAGTTCATGCAAATAATACCACGCAATTTTTTCGTGGAACATTCAGCTAGGTAAACGGAGACAGTAGCGGATTTGGGACCAATACCAAGTCCCAGCAAGAAACGCATCGCGAACAAATAGTGCCAGCCGCGCTCGCCCGTGGGGGCAAAGGCCTGGAGGAGACACGTGATCGCAGACACGGCACAGGTCCAGAAAATGACCCGCTTACGGCCGAGCCAGTTGTTGAGCCAGTCAGTCATCCAGCAAGAAACTGCTGCACAGCACAAGTAAGGAGCACCGTTGACCAGACCCTCACGCCATTCGTCGTACGCAGTGCCGTGCCCGAGCGCCAATTGACGTGGGTAAAACAAGTTGGCACCGTTAATCACGGTTTCGTCCATACCTTGCACGGCAGCACCCATAGCAGACGCGCAGATGATGGCAATAAGCTTGCGAGGCAGGTTGCGGAAGGGGTGGTTATCTTCTTCGTAGCAAGCGATACGCTCATCTTCTGACAGAAAACTCATGTGGTCATATTGCGTAGGTCTCCGGGCCAACGCTGCAGCACGTCCAAAAATGTCGTCGCCATTTGGAAGTTCATGTTTGCGCGCAAAAGTGCGCCCCATTTCCATCACTTGTTGTTCCGAATACTCAGCCAGAACGTTGTCGGCGGTATCGCCAGGAGCTGGGGCAGCGCCAACGGCGCTGCCACGCTCCGAGTCGCCGAAAGACGTGGCGTCAGTGTTTTTTTCCAAAAGAGCGGGAGCTGTCACGTCACGGTGCGACGTGGCAGCCTTTTCGTCGTTCGAACTAATCGACGGAGAGGAATTTGTCATTTTTGTGTTTTGTGTCTTGTGTATGGGTGTGTATAGTTATTACTGATTAGTGATTTTGTGTTGCGAAACAAACACACCTGCTGATTTGGACTATTAAGACTTTGACTCCAAAAAATGCTTTCGCCCGTCACCACGCGTCTTTTTATATACCTCGAGCTCCAACCCAAGAATCAACTGGCTTGGCTCCCTCCCCCCCGCTTTCCCCGGATGCCCATCAAAAAAAGTTGACGCGTCGCCCCGCAAAATCTTGCCGCTCGGAGTCCGCATTCGTCCGGCTGGCTGCCGCAACCCCGGCCTTGCGCAGGTTACAAAGGGTTCTAGACCAGTTGCCCGCGGCAACCAGGCGTTTTGAGCTGCGGCGTGTGGGAGTCGCCACGGCAACAATGTGACAAGCGCCACATCACGCACCACGAGGTTAACAGCGCGTGCGGCTGATCGGAGATAAGAATCGGTGGGAGCCAAGCCTATATCCATGGAAACGGCAAGGGCCTCGGGATCTAGAAAATGACGTGTGGGGGGAGGGCGGCGGCCGCCAAAAGAAAATGCTAGAGTTTTTTCTGGGCGGGATGACGAGGGAGTGTTTTGCTTTGACACACACACACACACATCGTGACGAGAGGTTGTGATCTCCGTCGGCGCCGAGAACGGACCGGCGGGAACTCTGTTGAGGAGTTTGCGGATGTTGGGGTAGTTGAAACAAGGGCAAGAATGAAAGTAGGGTAATGAGGGGATAGTGTGGGAGATTGAGATTGGGGGTATTCCTGCTACGGCGTGTTCTGAAGGGGCGCTCAGACGTTGGCGTTTGGATGTTGGCGCTTGGACGTTGGCGCGTAGGGACGGTCAAGCTTGACATTGCCCAACGGCAAATCTGAGTGGGGAAAAAGGGTGAACAACGTCTGGGAAAGAAAGATTGAGATATCAGTATAGGGTGTTTAAATTGAAAGGCTGGGTAATTTACGGGTGGGTTAGATTGATGGCGGTTGCAGGTTCGAGTAATCAATTTTTTTTTATGACGTAGTCAGGTGGTAGATCACTCTGTTGTAAAGACGTCGTTGAAGGTGTAGGTATGGTATTTGTGGTTCCCGGTGAACTCGGTCGTGTGTTTGAATATCAACTGACGAAACCCTCCTTATTGGCTATTTTCTCTACAATATTGAAAGCATCACGTATCTGTGTGGATGGATGAGATATCATTTCGTACGTAATTAGTTAGGTGCGGTGTCGTCATTTAAATCTGTCAGATTGTGTGATAGCAAGAATTGAATTATGACATAGAGGTAGAAAGTGATATGGCGCGTATACGGGTGGATCAAGAAGTTGAGTAGTTGAGTTATGAGTCGAGTTATGAGTTGCGTTTTGAGTTGAGTTGTGAATCCATGCAATCATGCTTCAAGATGTATAGACTCATCTCATCGGGGACTTCTTCTTTCAAGGAGCCTCGGCTTAGAGTTTTGAATGACTGGTGGTATGATCGAGGAATGGGGTTTTTCTTGCACTAAGGAACCACGGAGAGACATTTGCAGCCATCATCTACATATTACACATATTATTCTATTATGTAAGATTTAGCCACGGTAACATGGATCAGACCCGCTGGGAGCGGCTGCGTTACGTCTTTGATATTGTAGACACACAAAGACCAAACAGTTGCGGCAGAATCAACTATCTATGAGATAATTGTATTACGAAAAAAGAGTAAATACTTCAATGTCGAAACATCGACGCCCATGATCATACACTACTCACTTCGGCACTAATTTCACTTCTACTGCAAATGTATATTACTGGCCCCGGCAATACCGAACTGTGGACAAGTATTTACAATGCCAGTTGATGAAGGCCTAACGGAACCAAGGGCTTTTGAATCCATTGCAAGTCACGCAGGGCAGGTAGAGACGCCCGTCACAGGACAGGTGGAGAAGCCCATCACAGGGCAGGTGGAGACGCCCATCACAGGACTGCCGACAACGGAGGAAATCATATGGACCGATTATCAAAAACGGCTCAATTCTTTGCATTCAAGTAGACACCAACTTTACAAGAAGTAATCAACTATTTCGCCATGTGTTCATATACCATGCGCTTCCGCATACTATTGTCATTGACAGAGACACACAACTGTTTCACACTTTTATCAAGACATCACCAAGAGTTCGAACTCACTACTAACTACCCTGGTCAAGCGATGCATTCGAATATTATCACCGCTGATGAAAAGTTACACGCAAGAGGCCAAAAAACACAACACATTCGACTACCACACACTGAGTTTGTTTACAATCAACGCTATTGTCCTCATGAACCTCTCCTCGTCAGCTAAGCTATTGTTCTACTTCTCCTCGACAGGAACCTAGAGGTTAATACACGAGACACCACCAGGACCAAACTCATGGAACGACCCCAAGAGATTACTCACGTGTTAACATAGTCTAGTTTTGACAAGATCATATATGGATGTGTGATGGTCCAAATAGAATAATGTCACACTAGTACAAAGTGATCCGAAACAGGTCCATATACACCAGCAAGAGGTGGATGACAGTGGATCAATATATGGTCAAGAGTCGAAAAGTTAAAACATTAAATCATCCCTGCAGACATCAAAGAATCACACCACCGAAGAAGTTATTGTCTTCCACAGAGTCTCGGCCTAGAATTCTGGTTGTTGAACGAAGAGCAAATTCCCATTGTACTAAAACAACAACAAAGAGATACCTAATCTCCATCATCTACATATCAGACAAATCCCGTCCCTATGCAAAATCTAGTCCCTGAAATAAACAACCTTTCAATCAAAGACTCAGACTCAGACTCAGACTCGGATTCCCAACCTTCAATCAACATGTAACACTACACGAACGTACCCAACTCCTCCATTCTCATCTCAACTACACATCCTGCTCTAAATACACCCCGTCCAGCCAAGAAAACAATATATATACATATCAATCATGGTTCCTCCTCTTCTCAAACACATTGCAGCTCCAACCGCTGGTTTCGGTCTCGCTCTCGCCCTTTTTCTTCGGCCCTGGCCTCAACTTCACGAAGACGCCCTCAAATCTGTCACTCTTAAACGACCCGTTCATCAACAACGCCAAGATATCCTTGACCAGCTCCAGCGACACCCGATTTACGCTGACCTCATACGACGCGAAAACGTAGAGCAGTGGTCCCAAAGCGAGAAAATCCTACATCCACACCGCGATTACCACGTCGGTCAGGGCCTACTTTACGGGCAGGGGAGCCTCGAGATTGACCCACTGGTTCTACACGATCCAGACTCCCGCGAACTCGTCGTTTTCTACCACTTGGGCCGCAACCTCGCCAACGAAAAGGGCAACGTTCACAAGGGTGTAATCTCTTTACTGCTCGATGAAGCTCTTTGCTACTGTGGTTTCCCCACTTTGCCTTCGAAAGCGGGCGTTACCGCCCGTCTCGACCTTCAATTCCACCAAGATGTGCCCACAGATTGCACTGTTGTGCTAAGAGCCCGCGTCCACGAGTCCAAGGGTCGCAAGTGTACCATTACAGGTTCTCTCGAAACCTTACCTTACAAGCCTTGGTACAACCCCTTGGGCTCTGAGTCTTCGACAACTTTGGCAACCGCCACTTGCATTCTAGTCGAGCCCAAGTGGTTTAAACACCTTCAATGGATGCGCGTGCTTTGATACATGCTCGGCTACTTCATAGCTCATCACCATCACACTCATCGCTTAAATCTTGATCCGCGATTCTTCGTATACGGTGACCATATTTGATATTTCATTCCGCATATCAACAATATCATAAAGTTTACAGCATTTTACTAAATCTAAACAAGCTTTCAAAACCCTCAACTCAAAGACAAGCTTCACTCTTTACAGTAGTTGTGGATCTCTGCTGCCTTGCCTCATACATTCAATTGCCCTTTTGAAAAGAAAATATAAATGAGCGACGAATCCGGCGAAGTATTTTGTACCAAGGAAGAGACCACGAAAGTGTTCCAGAAACTGGCTTCCAAGCAAGACAATCGCGCATGTTTCGATTGTGGCACTAAGAACCCTACCTGGACTTCCGTCCCCTTTGGTGTTATGCTTTGTATCCAGTGTTCTGCAGTGCACCGGAACCTGGGAGTTCACATAACATTCGTCAAGTCCTCCAACTTGGACAAATGGACAGTCAACAACCTGCGTCGCTTCAAGCTTGGTGGCAACCACAAGGCACGCGAGTTTTTCATGAAAAACAACGGGAAACAATTTCTTGGCACTAATGTCGACGCTCGCATGAAGTACACCAGCTCTGTGGCCAAGAACTACAAAGCACACCTCGACGCCCAAGTATCCAAAGATATGGCTCAGTACCCGGGTCAGCTCGTGCTGGCTACCGAAGATGACGCTGGCGACCTTTCTTCGGGGTCAAACTCGGCTGTTTCCTCCAAAAACAATAGCGTCGACGACTTCTTTTCCAGCTGGGAAAAACCTGCCAACTCTCCTTCCCCCAAGATCCTCACGCCTTCCAGCACCGGCAACTCTTCGAAGAATGGCTCCAAGACCTCGATCTTGTCTGCTAGCAGTTCCAGGAGAAGGACCACTACCGCCCCTTCAACTACCAAGAAGCATTCCATTCTCTCCTCCTCTCGCAAAACTACAAGGATCACCGCACAAAAGTTGGGTAAATCCGATGCTGAGGATATGTTCGACGATTTTGAGAAGGCTGCCAAGCTTGAAGCTGAACAGAGTGCTGCCCCTACTATTACACGCGCTTCTGCGGTGGAAAAAACTGTATACAGTCAGCCCAAGCCTGTAGAAATGAACTCCAGATTTGACTCTGATATTTCCCCCTACAATGATGGTATTGCATTCGACCAGATCAAATCTGGATCTATGCCAGCTACCGTAGAATCCGTGCAGCCAAAGCTTGCTAAGTTGGGCTTCGGAATGACCATGAACGATGCCGGCGATTTGGCCGCTAAGGCTAAAGAAGCCAAGAGAGCCGCGTCAGGCCCCAAGTACACGGGTCAAGTGGCCGCACAGTTTGGAGCTCAAAAGGCTATCTCCTCCGACCAGTATTTCGGTAGAGGCACATATGATGAGGAAGCATCTAAGGAAGCCAAAGATAAACTGAAAACGAATTTTAATAATGCCACATCAATTTCCTCCTCTTCATACTTTGGAGAAGAAGATGAGAGAGACGAGTTTGGTCGTCCAGTAGTACACTCCCAAACCGGTGAATCTGGCTTTGTCGACTTTAATAACGACGCAGATGACGAGTTCCAAGTATTGAGGGACGCAGTCGAGCAGGGCGCGCAAAAGCTGGGAAACTACTTGCGGGATTATATAAGAAATTGATGTATTGTGTGCAATTGTAAAAAAAAATCGACAGGTTTGTTGTAATGAGCTAGGGGTTGGCGTTCAGCGCGGCAGTGAGATGATAATACCTGGCGCCCGCAGTTACAGTGCATTAAGAGAACGATATCATTAAAAAATCCAAACTACAAATAAAGCTATTAAAAATCACCTGAGGATGTATGTTGTACAATGTGTATGCCCTACTCCAGCCTCCTCCTCTTCATATCGTCTTGCAAGTCGCTGTTCGGCGTTGCCATCGAGCTCCCGTTAGATTTATTCTTACGTTTGCGGCTCTTGATTGCGTTGCCGCTGCCGTCAAGGTCGAAAGCCAAGTCCTCTGCCTGGAAGTCGTTTGCACGAAACTCAGCGGGAAAACTTCTTTCGAACTGTGCAAGCACACTCTGGCATACGTCCCAGTCCATATTTTGAGAGTCGAAGAGACCAGCATCTCGCTGACACATTAGTTGACGCCAGTGCTCCGGCGTCATTTCCGGCGTTCTATGCACCTGAGGCATCATGTCAGGGTTGTTTTGGAAAAGAATATGCGAGATTTCACCTCCCTTGCCGTTTTCGCGAGTAGGGATAACCGAAAACTTGCCTGAAAGGTCGTTGATTTGGTTTTTGTATGACTTCCGCAGCTTTACCGCCTTGGTTCCATCTGGATTTGTGCGCGCTACCTGCCGCGACAGGTCTTGTAGTCCATATGCAGATATCAGGTCGTCTAGAGGGTTAGGCTGCTGCGGTTGGTACAGCGTAGCAGGGTCCACATAGTAGTAGTATGCGGGCGAAATGTGATCATCCATGGTGGTCATTGTGTGTGTGTAAAAATGCGAGATGAGTTAGCTGCTGCGAGCGTGTGTGTGTGTAATTTTGCAGGAGGCAGTTATGATTGCACTTTCACCGTTGTATTTATAACTTGGCTTGCTTTTAGCTCGAAACAAAGGACTCAACACACCTATAATTTTTGCCAACAGAATACGTGTTAGTAAAGATGCGATCTGCTGGGTGAAACTACCTCTGTGAAGTTCTTGAAGCTGCAAATGCGAAGTGGCCTTATCCCATCGGATCTGTTGGATACGAATGGCTTAAACGGGAAGCGTATGTTTAAAAAACCTAAACGTCCGTCTGGAGCGATTCGTACACGTGAGAAGCACGTGAATACAGATTTCTTGCTACAACTAAATATTCAGGCCTGAAACAGTATCTCGAATATTCTAAACTATCTCTACAACAGTTCAATCAACTAGTGGTTTGCCATATTAGCGATTTTCTTACCTTTATAGCGGTTTTCATTGTTTGTTATGTGGTGTGTGGGTTCCTGTCTTTTTTCTGGCGTTCAAAATTTTTCAGCTCTGGAAAAAAATGAAAAATTTGGAATAAACTATTTTTTGCGTGGGTAGCAGTAATTGCGTCCCTCGAGAATGGCTTCCAGCCTAGAGCTAGGCAGCCGCAGCACGGTTCTGCCTAGCCTCTAGGCAGGGCTCCACCTAGACTCTCCCTGCGGTCAGCCTAGCAATTTCCCGGAGTGGGAAGCAGTAGGACGGGTCCCCGCCTGGAGTGCCGCAAGGGCTCCTGGAATGGTAGTAGGGCAGAGACTGGAAAAACATTTGATGATTGCAGTTGGGATCGTAGACGTCTAAACGTTAGAACCGCTCAAGGAAAGTAACAACTAAGGTATGTGGATATTTGGGATAGAACCAACAAGAGTGGAAACGCGCGTAGCATCGGTTTAGATCGAGCAGAATAGCCAGAATTTGGGTCTTTCATTGGAGGTTGACAGATGAGATACAATTAAATTCAAAAGGTGTGATATTTGCACGGTTCTGAAAATGTTTGTGGGACCACAGATTGCAACTAGATGTTTATGACAAGTTTCCGAGTTGGACGTGTTTGAAGCTAGAATTACACAGAATACTAACTGTCGCAGATGGCTGCTTCTCTACCACACCCAAAGATTGTGAAGAAACACACCAAGAAGTTCAAGCGTCATCACTCTGACCGTTACCACAGAGTCGCTGAGAACTGGAGAAAGCAAAAGGGTATTGACTCCGTCGTCAGAAGAAGATTCAGAGGTAACATCTCCGAGCCAACCATCGGTTATGGTTCCAACAAGAAGACCAAGTTCATGAGCCCATCTGGCCACAAGACCTTCTTGGTTTCTAACATCAAGGACTTGGACATGTTGATGATGCACACCAGAACCTACGCTGCCGAGATCGCTCACAACGTTTCTTCTAAGAACAGAGCCTCTCTTTTGGCCAGAGCCAAGGCTTTGGGCGTCAAGGTCACCAACCCTAACGGCCGTTTGGGTTTGCAAGCCTAAGCGCTTACAAGTGTTAAAAATCGATCTCAATCACCGTCTAGCGGCTTTTTAATACGTTGTATATTTTAAACCATCAAATTTTGACATACCTACAAGCTGCCGCCAGACGTGCGTACGTGGCTTTTCGCAAGCATTATGCTTGAGGTTGATCTGCGTTATCAGAATTTCTTGTATACAATAGAAAAAAGCTGGGCCGCCATAGTCCATCGCGGTAAGGCGCGAGCCCTTATATGGCATCTTGCACCCGGCTGCGCCTGCTATCCTAACACTTAATGATACATCCAGCCCAAAATCAAGGCGAGAAGCAGCACCACCACGATCACTGATGAATTTACGCCGGTATCCTGCTTCTGGATCGATGATGGTTTGACAGCCGCCTGACTGTCCTCCGTCTTAACTTCTGGTACGGTCTCCGTCTTGGCCTTGGCCTCAGTACCTACAGAGTTTGGCTTGACTTCCGCTTCTTTGTTCAAGGAGACGGGTTGCTTGATTGCCTCCTCGGGCTTGGCGACCACTGCCTTAGTTTCTTGTTGAGTCTCCGCCTTGGGAGCGCTGGCCACGGGTGCGCTCGCGGCACCGACAGATTCGGGCTTGCTTGGTTCAACTCCCACGTTCTCGGATTTTTCTTCTCCATCCAATAAGTATTTGACCTTAATTTTCTTGGATACGGCGTGTTGCTTGAACTCCGCTTCCAGCTGAGGCCAAGCTTCAGTTACGCTGGACGAACCCAGGTCGTATGGGGCTGGCAAAGTTATAACCAAAAACTTGTCCCTGCACTTGAAATCTGGCGTAGGCTCCTCTGCGAGACCCAACAATATCACTTGCACTTGAACTTGTTCGCCAGGGGCGACCAATGCCGCGTTAGGTCTGACGCAGTAAAACTTAGGGGCAGTGGTCTTCACTTTGAAAGCCACTGCCTGGTCAGAGTTGTTCGTCACAGTAACATATTCAGTCGCTTGAGCGGTCAAGGGAGCTGTAAAAAAGATTATCTGTTAGTAAGGGGCCTCTCGTGAACTCTACCGAAAAACGACGTCTGCTTTAGCTAGTTTTGATGCACTTTTCGCTTCCAGGCGCTTTGCTACACCCTCTATCCCATGATTTCAATCATTTTCCATTGTACCTGACTCTCTCTGGAGCAAAGTTTCTCTCTCCTTGCACTATTGCTCAACATGCCAAATCCAGACACTCTAACTTGTTTAAGCCTCAATTTGAAACCCAAAACCGACGCCACCACGGCATCCAAACACACACATACGTTTGTACTCCAAAACACTAGGTTTAATGTCAATCATCAGCTGCTGGAATCGCTCTTACTCTGTTTTATTTCGTTTCCAATACTTGTATTTACATCTCAATCCAAATTAACTTTTAATTCTCTTGTTATGAACGCAGTGAATGTACCGAATCAACGCGTATAAAGTGACTATGAAATGGCCCTTGGACGATTAAATGAACCGAATCACACAAACGAGGGACATCGAGTCCATGTATTATATGTATTTACTTTCTTGGGAGGTGCCCCGGTTATGTTCTCAGTAGTCCAAGCCCTTCGAAACGACCTCTTTTTTGTGTGGATGCAGCAAAATTGTGTGTTCAAATTGTGCGGTGTAAGAGCCAGCCACGTCGTTTAGCGGTGGGTAATCTTGTACTATACCTTGCTTCACGAGACTATTCAAGGCAAATAGGTATTTGTCTTCGCCAAGGCGGTCAAGGTAGCGCCGACAGAAGGGCAAAGTGCCGAAATTATCGTCGATGGTTTTGAGCAAGGCCTTGGCACGAGAGAGCGAAGGCGCAGGCAGGGAGTCGGCTTCTGAGCTCTTGGCATAGTGAGAGACTTCACCACCGGGTACCACGAAACCACGGCCAGTACTACCGAACGTCTCTATGGCGAAGTGTTCGCCTTCTTCCATCTTGGTTTGGTCGCCGTTTTTCACGATGGGAACCGACTTTCCGCCGTGAATTCGGTATGGAACGATGTTGTGACCACAGAGGTTGCGACAAGGCTTGACTTGGAACGTTTTGCCATCGATTTCGATTTCGTACGACTCCATGACCTCCTGAATAGCTTCGCCAATGTCCGTCAGACGGACATCGATGCCGGATTCTCGCACACCGGTGTAGGTGGCTTCGCGAACGGCCTCCAGCAAGTTGTCGTACTTATGGTCAAATGCCACGGTCCATGCAGAGTCCACGATGTTTCCGTTGACCTGAACTCCGATGTCCACCTTCATCACGTCTTCGTATCTAAGCACCGTCTGGTCACCGGCGTTAGGAGTGAAATGAGCAGCGCAGTGGTTTAGCGATACACCTGTGGGGAACCCCACACCTTGGGATTTCGGACGGTCTACATGGTCACCATTTTCGTCCACGCCCGTGAATTTTCTAGTTGCGTTTTCTACAATGTTCACCACATCTGTCAGACTCATATCAGGCTTCAATTTATTCTGCAAGTTTTTTCTGACACGACGATGGATCTCAGCACCCTTACGCATATCATTCCAGCGCTCCTCGTGGTCCTTGTCGCGTGCCAAGTACCGTTTTTCCTCGTCAGTGGTACGCTGAAGGTTGAAATCCTGGTGATAGTCCATCCATTGCCCCTCGGGGTATTTCTCATCTGGATACAGTAGTGCGATGTTCTTGATGTTGTTGCTTTTCTTCTTCTTCTTCTTCTTCTTTTTATCGTTCGAGTTCGAGTTTTCAGCGTTTATGATCTCGTCTGGCGTCGCAGTTGGTTCCTGGCCACTCCCTGAACTCACAGGCACTGATTCGTCAACATTCTTGGTAGCAATCTCACTCATCCGGCGTGCGCGCTATATGCTAGTGTTTTCAGTTCTTAACGGGTTTTTACTTCATTTCTAGAATGGCTTGAAGTTGTAATTGTATCTTGAAATATATCATCCTTTAATAAAATTGAAAATTTTATGAACCAAGTTGGTGCCAAAACAAGTGATATACCGTGCCGACTAGCATCTTTAAGAGGCCTGAAATGCTCAGATCTCGACTTTTCACAATTTCACAGAATGCTAGGACAATTTCCACGAGTTTGAGGCTTCTGAATAACTCGAGTTCCCCCATTTTTGATCCCTCGCAGCTAAATCCATTAAGCAATGCCAAAGGGAACGCTAGCTCCTCTAGTAAGCTAGAAATTAATATACCAAAACCTAGTGGCCCACAGAGTTCGCGTCCATTGCAAGAGCAGCGTAATGCGGCTGCCTCTTTTATCGCGTCTCCCAAAGAAGACGCGTTGACCTCCAGGCTCACGGGAGTACGCGCGGGCAGGACTGTGGACGTGTACAATGGTGATACGGCGGGTGCATTCCGTCAGCTAAACTCTGTCGTTTTTGCGAACCGCATTGCTCAAGACAAGCGGAACCAGCGATACCATGTGAAGCGCGGAAAGGCCAAGGAAATGCGCAGTTCGCAAAGACATCGCCGTGAATTCATGAAGGGCTTCAAGCGGTTAATCGATGTGGTGAAAGATGCCAAGCGTAAGGGCTACTGAGCGTTGTTGTGGCCCATGTCGTAGTAATAATAAAGAACCTGTATATATGAAGTTAAAGCATTAGGCATGAAGTTTTAAGAGATGGAGAGTGCCCCAGCGGCGAATTGCACCTGTGTTAAACATGAGTAGGACATGACTTTTAGGACTTTTAGTGTATGTTCAAATGTCTCTTAATCTTACGAAACTATTAAATTTGAAATCATCTCCCATCAGCAAATTGTGAAAAGCATTAGATCGATATATGACAGTACACACTCCTCCCGTTTAAATACATTTGTAAATTGAATTAAGTGACTAGAGGTCTCCGAAGTTATCATTTCGTGGTTACTTTATTGGAGCAAGACAGCCAATTGACGAAGTTGGGAACGATGAGCGATTCATGAAGTGGCATGCTCCAGAAACCACAACATTTGGCAACAATGATAGCTTCAAGTAATTGCCACACGTTCTGTAGAAACGAAACACATAAGCTGACAACAAGAAACTAACTATATAAAACTGAGGGCACAAAACTGAGGGCACAAAACTGAGTGCACCAAACTAAGTAAACACAATTACTTACAAGCTCCTTATGAGGAACAAGCCTTAGCACATAAGCAAGAAGCTTGATCCCCGTCTTGATACTTCTGTATCGTACCTATATCCTTCGAGGACTTTACGCTTCCAAGACAATCTAAATTCTTTCAGCTACTGATCCTTGAAGTACAAATTACAAAAGCGCTCGGCGGCTAAAACGTGTAAAAAAGTATAAAAGGAGAGACAATTTAGGCTGAATTTTCTATAACTTTTTGATACATTGATGAACAATGAACAGCCACGAACAAACAATAACAGCAGCTAACATGAGCTGACGAAATAAAGGCATCAACTATAAAACAAAATCATTATTACACTCGCCTCCAATACTCTAGCGCCCTCCCTCTTGCTCTCTCTCTCTCTCTCTCTCTCTGCCCTTTTTTTATTTCAGTTTGCCGCCCAGCTCAAGTTCCACCGACTACGTACAAAGAGATACAAAATGCCTTAGGAAAACACGTGGTCATAAGCTCTTCAAGGATGAAATGCCTTTTCCAGCAGTGCAAACAAGAGCTTGCAAGAAACGCTACTCCAGTATCTACAATCCAAACGCTATGTCCTCTTCAGTTGGTTCTGGAGTTTTGACCTTGCTCCACACAGCGTGCGGAGCAGGTATCCTGGCCATGCCGTATGCATTCAAGCCGTTTGGCCTTGTATTGGGATTCTGCATGATTGTTTTCTGCGGAGCATGCTCCGCGACCGGTCTAATGCTGCAAGCTCGCGTGTCGAAATATGCCAAGGAACGGAATGCTTCGTTCTTTGCGCTGTCGCAAATCACGTATCCGCAGTTGAGCGTGGTGTTTGACTTGGCAATCGCAGTAAAGTGCTTCGGAGTCGGCGTGTCATATCTGGTCGTGGTGGGAGACCTGATGCCGCGGATCTTCGCGACTTTTACGTCGCATTCGTTGTTGTTGAACCGCAACTTCCACATCACCCTAGTAATGGCCTTGATCGTGTCGCCATTGTGCTTCATGAGAAGACTCGACTCACTAAGATACGCGTCCATGATCGCGGTCTCGTCTGTCGCGTACTTGTGCGTGCTCGTAGTGGTGCACTTTCTATTCCCATCGGAGGAACTTCGAGAGTTGAAGGGTTATGTCAGTATACAAAAGCCTGCGGGATCGTTCTCTGCACTTCTATCCTGTTTCCCCATCTTCGTGTTCGCCTACACTTGCCATCACAATATGTTTTCCATCATCAATGAGCTACGGGACAACTCACTCAAAGGGATCTACAAGGTCTGTGCCATTTCAGTTGCCCTGTCGATGACTCTTTACCTGCTCATCGGAGGTTCAGGATATGCGACTTTCGGCGATAACGTCCCGGGAAACATCATAACCTTGTACCCGCAATCCACCACCACCACAATCGGCCGTGTGGCAATTGCGCTTCTCGTGATGCTTGCCTTTCCTTTGCAATGCCACCCGGCCCGAGCCTCCATTGATCACATTATCCAGTATTTCTCCAAGGCCTCTGACAACCCATTGCAAAACTCCGAGGCCTCTCATCTTATCAGTTCGCCTCGAGTTTCCGAAGACGTGATGGCAGAAGAAGACAGCCCCCAGCAGCCTCAAGTCGTCCCTCTCGAAGGTAAACGCTTTATCGCCATCACCGCTGGAATTTTGATATTTTCCTTTCTACTAGCCATCTCTGTCACCTCGCTAGCCCGAGTACTTGCAGTCGTTGGTGCCACGGGCTCCACATCCATATCCTTCATCCTCCCAGGTATATTCGGTTACCAATTGATCGGATCCGAGCATACAACAGGCCAGATGCCAGCCCAGACCAAAGCCCTCAAAAATCTCTCACTGGTACTAGCTTGCTGGGGCATTTTTGTGCTTGTTACGTGTCTCTCGGCAACTCTGCTGCTACGATCCACAACACACTAGACACAACTAAACAACCCTTTCTCAACACGCTCAGGTAGCATTAATGCCATTCTCAACGGCTTGTATTCTCAGTCAGTAAGTGTATACGGAATTTTCACCATTCTTGAATTATTCTACATATTGGATCAAAACATTTAAACTGGATGGCCCAGAAGATAGTTTCGTGAGCCGCTTAGACCGTTTCCAGCACACCATACTAGCTCTCTGCGTCTAGGAATTAGTGTAGTGTTCAGCTACGCACGGGAGTAGGTCACCTTTTACCAAGAATTAAGAAAAATGGCAGTCCCAAACCGTACTGAGGCCAAACAGATGAGGAGCAGCCCTCACAGGTTACATGAGTTCAAAGCTGCCAATCTATTTACTGATCCATTTGCAATCTCGTCGTTGTCACTCGCCCTGATATCTTGGATTATCGCTTTCGCGGGATCAGTTGCTGCGGCCTCGGATTCGAAGAAGTACCCAAGTTTCAGTTGGTGGGGCATAGTTTACCAGCTGCTACTCATGGTTATGATACTTGTATTCTACTGTTACGACGTGATCGACTATTATAAGGGGTTTTTGTGTGGAGCGCTGGCCGTAGCTTTTGTTTATACAACAAACAGCGCAGCGGAGATGCTATTCAGAGACGGATCCAGGATGGGCGCAGCTTCTGCGGGTGTGATATTGCTTTCGATGGTCAACATCATTTGGCTTTTCTACTATGGTGCTGATAACGCTTCTCCTTCCAATAGATGGATAGACTCTTACTCGTTAAGAGGAATTCGCCATTCTGTGCTTGAAAGCACAATAGCTGCGAACGCAAGACCACAGCTCCTAAGCCGTAACGTTTCGAAGTATTCAGCTTCTGCGCATGAAGGGTTTTACAATGATCCTGTTCCTCCTCAGACCACAGGGTTCTACCCTGACTCACATTCTCAACATTACGTTTCCTCCACCGCGTTGAATGGTTTTGAAAACGCAGGTCCACCTATGGCACCTGCACTGCATGGGGGCAACGCTGACACGTTGCACAACACCAATACATTTGTGACTGACACAACAAACGGAAACACGGAAACCACTATGGGAGATACTTTGGGCCTTTACAGTGACGCTGGTGACGAACTCAGTAGCTTCCCATATCTTGCCAAGGCCCTATATACATATACTGCTGACTCTAATGATGCTTACGAGGTTTCATTTGAGCAAGGCGAGACTTTGAGAGTCGGCGACATTGAAGGCAGATGGTGGAAGGCGAAGAGAGCTAATGGGGAAACCGGTATAATCCCTAGCAATTACGTAGAGCTGATTGACGAAAACTCTATATAATTTATCCAAAAACTAGGTTCGCTTTTTCATCCATGAAGGTCGCATTGCGTACGCAGCTCAGTGTCTTGATTGCAAGAGTGGAAGCTGTGTAAGATCTCAAAAACGAAAATATGACACGTAGAGCGTATAAACAGTCAAAAAGAGAAGCTCAAGGAGCTAAACATTTGATCAACAGGCTAACTATTTAGATTTGTGATTAAGTTATACCAGTCCAGGCGCCCTCTATACTGCTGTTGAGCATTTGTGCTCTTGAGTTTCATGTACAAGTGATGAAATTTTATTGGGCCTCTTCAATGCTTTTCTTTCAACACTGCTTATTTCGTTGGCTCTATCATGATCTGAGAAATGCGGTAAACGAAATCATCCGGGTCTGATTCAGCCTAAATCGTCAGTAGAAAGGCGACCATCCCATATATATTGTCGCCAAATTTTTGACATCTGTAGCCTGCTGGATCAATTCCTGAACTGTAGCCTCAACGCTGAGACCACCACCTTCAAGCTTATGCTGCACATCCCTCAATGCTCTAAGAGATTCATTGTTGTCTTCCAACACAGTAGAGGACGGAACACTTAGTTCAAGATCCTCGCTATCGTCTGAAATATTTGCTTGTAATTTCCGCTTCCTTAAGGGCGAAACAGCCCACGAGTACAAAGGATCCCATTTCAAAACGTTTAGGACATTCATGACTCTTACGCAGTCACCACGAAGGGCTGAAAATACCCGCTCACAATTTTTCCGAAAGATGCCTTCGACCCCTGTTACACCAAAGCCATCGATGATATCTCTGGTTAGCCTGAACGGAACCAATTCGGGTATGGGGAGGAATTTGCCTTGGTCAAATGCCACGCCAAGGTCTATGTGAACAGGCTCTCCGTTGGACTCATCAATTAAAATGTTGTTTAGATGTCTGTCGCCGAGCCCTAGAACAAATCCTACAATCGAAGTAGTCACAACACCCTTGGTATATGCGTATTTGGCGTCCAGCCATGCTTTAGCGTCTGGGAATGAGTCAAAAAAGAACCTGCGCAGCTGAGGTTTAATAGAGTTTTCGATCTTACAATAGGTGTCGACACGTTCTTCCACAGACTTACTTTGTACCGACTTCATCAACTTTCTAGCCTTGTCGAACGACGTAGTGTCGTCCTTGTGCAGCATACCCAGTATTTCGTGTAGAGACTTCGAATTCGATACAAATTCTATCAAACCAGCCTGTGGGCCTAAGGGGACAACTTCATAGGTCCGGATTCGTAAGTTGAATCTCCTTGTTTGCTTATTCTTCAAAAGTATTTGGTTCACCTGCTTGAATACCTGCTCCATAATGGCATCCTGCCTTAAGTCATCATTACTGCCCTTGAGAAGAACCTTGTGCTTAGTCCCATCTGATAGATGAAATGTCGCTATCTTCGGTAAAGAGAGACCCGAGGTTGAAACGTCCAGACTGGAATCTAGATGTGTTATCGTGGCTCTCGGCTTTCGACCATCAGCGGAACAAGTGATGGATACGGGATTGGTAGGTAGTGCTACATTTTGTTTTTTGATTTCTTTCAACCAGTAGCTTCCGACTCTAAGATTTTCCAACTGTATAGAGCGACTGCCCTTAGAGATCTTCATGCAACACAGTTCCACACACATGTGGCAGAACTGTTCTATTGGATTCAAATACTCCATGGAAAACTGTCCATTATCGTACTTCTCCAATTCCGCGAATAACTTTTCAACAGCTTTGATCCTATATGCAAAAGATGGGTCGCTGATTGAGTATATTTTCTTGTAGAGCCTCAAACTTATCAGTGGATACAATGTTTCATTCGGAAGTTTAAACATAACCCTTTTCAGTGTCAAGCGCAATGCGCGCTGAAAGGGTGTTGCATCAAGATTTAAGCGCGAAGTCATTTGGTTAATCCAAGGCAGAAATTTGAAGCTTGGAATAGAACTAATTTCGTGATAAAGTTTAGAGTTCAATTCCCCGTTTTCGGCAAACTCGAACCATAACCCGCAGAACTTATCGAGGACATCATCGTCTCGCCGACCACTATAAACCATAGCACTCAAAAAGAAATGCAAGCACTTCCAAGTAAAAAGCTGCAGCTGCTTCGTGAGGTTATCCAATAAATTTCTGTCTTGCTCAACTTGGAGTCTAAGTCTATTGTGGTGCTTTTTGGCTTCTTTCCTGTCTTGGTCAGGTAAGGATGAATCTTTTACAATGTCGGCCAAGCTGGATAGCTCCGACAAGCCTGTACTGAGCCTTTCACGACGCTCCTCAATAGCGTTGTCAGATTTCAGATGTTTCACTTGTTGGAAGCAGAACTCGCCGAATTTATAAAAAATCTCAGCTCTCTCATCGAAGTCTTCAACAGCAGATACTTCATTTGAAGAATCTGCAATATACTGACCATAGATTGATTGTGGGGTCTCTTTTCTCAAAGAGCAAGACCACTCGACCAAAAGACGCTTTATTGTAACATCTGATATTTGAGGAATAATTTCTAATGATCCAAGATCATCGTATTCTAGGTCAACCTTCTCCTTTAAAAGGGACTTCATCATTGTAATTGCAATTTGCTGTTCATTTTGCACCCAAAGGGCTTGTGCACCTTCAAAAGTAGCCAACCTACTCCAACACTGGCTTGACATAATATTGTCGAGATCCTTTCCCTTTTCATCCAGGAGCATGGCCGCTGTCATGGTCTCTTGTAAACTACCGCTGTCTCGGGCATGGTCGAGATACGTAGCCAAATCCACAAGCTCACAAAATCTAAGAGATGAATCAATTTCGTTTTCTGTTCCGTTGCTACCGATCAGACTTAGGAACATCCGTCGCGATTTCATAACTAATCGGTGGTCTGAAAATGAAGTATTCTCGATAGCTAACCGATCATAGCGTTTTGTATGCTCCAATAGCATCTTGAGTTTTGAAATGTCATTAGAAAAGGTTAGAAACAATTCTGAACAAAGAATGGCGCATAAAGATTTTGCCCAATCTTGCTCCTGCACAAATAAAGACGGATCGCGAGACGTTGAAATGAGAAGCGATCGGCACTTATTGGCAGCCAGACTAGAATTTGTATTAGTGTCCTTCAAAAGTGAGTAGAAGGTTTCGGGGCATGAAGTACAAACGTCAGGAGCTGGAAGTTCCCATCTTCCAAGTGAAATACTCCAACTGAAGGCCTCTTGCTTCTCAGAACCTCTAAGCGTGGAATTGATATCGCTCAATGCGTCTGCCAAGCCATTGAAACCATTAAGATTGCTACACTTGATCAAAACCTCCTTATCTGGGTTTTCGGACATAACGCTATCAACATCAAACCTAGAGTTATTGAACATGAAGCTCCTGAGGCCCTCTGGATCAAACTTGTTGGCAGCATAAATAGCTGAACTTAAAGAAGCCTCCGCAGGTAGTGCACAAATAAGGTCATGGTCCCGAATTCCGTCAAAGACAGTATTCAAGCGAGGTACATCTGAGGTGTGAATTGAACTAAACCTTTCCTCATAGATCATATAAGCGAGTTGCATCTCTCCTATCACACAAGACAGCTCGAAGAAGCGTTTGAGGTCCAACGCCGTATATACACTGCTGAGTTTAGTATTGGACGATCTTGATTCCGATCTTACCATTGAGAATAGCTTAAGCGCGAACAGAACCTTTGGCCTCAAATGATCAAGCATTGGAGACGTTGAAACTGACTCAATTGATTTCAAGAACTCGAGTAATGTGACTGTCCCATCCCTTCTATCCAGCTGTATAAGCAAAAAGAACATGTTTAGCAGTAGAGGCTCAAGAAAAGATACCGATTCCTTTTCCAAAATTCTGAACGTTCGGAACCCAGGTAAAAAGTTGCTGAGCGAGGAGCTTAGATGGTTCAGGAGTGATATCAACCACACATGATATGTGCTATTCAAAGTGCTGGAAATCCCAGAAGAGGAGACGTCATACGATCGACCGAGGTCTTGGCGATATAGTAGTTCGAATTCGCGCTCTGACAAATGAGTAAGGCGCTCACCCAAATAAAGTCTAGTGTCCTTCTCTGAAATTTGTTCTAGAAAGCTAGTGTGCTTAGAAAATGAATCAAGAGCCAGACATGTTACAGAAAGCATAGTGAAGTATGACTGTGGGGTGGCAGCCTTTTTCAAACGTTTTAGTAAAATCTGAATTATGCTTTCGAGAGGCGCCTTTCGCGTATAGATAAGACTTTCATCAACGGAGTCACCGGGGGTCATCGATGGTAGAAGAGCATTTTCCAGACAAAACCCACCAACATAATACCCTCTCCAGAGATTAAAATTAGACGAGCCCTTGTCACGTAGAGCAGATAAGTGCGTGAGGTTTGCGACAACGAGGGGTGAAAAACTGTAGTCTAATTTAAAAGGGCCTGGGCTCTTATGAAAGTCAAACAATTGAGAAAGTAACGCGATTCTATCTTCCGACGCATGCCTTACCTGTAACAGCTCGTCAATTCGATACACATCACTTTCCAGCCTCTCGTTGGCTAGTACTTTCAGACAAGCTTCCCACGTTTTAGAGTACTTTTGTCTCGGCCTTCTGACGACGGATGAAAGACGTGAAACAAGGTCTTCCTTTGCGCTTGATTGCCAATCCTGGTGATCTTTCAAAAGAGAAGTGAAAATAGAAGACAGCATTTCAGTGAACTCTATTTCTGGATCGAAGTCTAGAGTTATTATACACTGTATAATGCTCGAAACCTCATCTTGTTGCCTGTGAATCTTTAAGTATGGGGCTAAAGCTCGGACCATATCTACGAGGTAGCCACTCTTTACAAGTACTGGTTCAAAAACAATTAATAGGCATTTAATGCTCCGAAATATAGATTGTTGCAGGCATTTTGATGTTGGGTCTTCAAGTTGGCAGGCAAGCCTCGCTAACAAAAAACTCAGATCCCTATGATCCAGTTTGTAAGTAGTAATATGTGCCTTGAGTAGGCTTATGGAGACAGATGCTATTATGTGCAGCTTGGAGTTGTCTTTGTCCTTTGAGATGTAGGAGGAATCTGAGAAGAGCTGTGCCAGAAGCTTCGAGTTTGGAAAGTGCTCATTTATAGCATGTTTTAACTCATCGAGAGGTTCCCACTTCGTCAATTGTAAAATCCAATAACAAATCTCTTTTGCAAGTTCCTTCACACTTTGACCGTACTCCTTTCCCATAGTTTTTCTGTAGGAATGAAGGACTTCATGAGCAGATTCCGGAGACGAATAACATAATGGGATAGCAAGATGAAGGGAGCTTTTAAGTAAGTTCGCCTCCACACCACCGGCACGTTGTTTCAAGCAATTGATCACGAAAGGAAGTTTGGTTTTCCTCGAAAAATAGAATGCTGAAATTTCAGCTGAATAGAGTGTTAAGAAATCTTCCACGCAAAGGAAGTCAAACAGTTCAATATGCCAACAATCTAGACTCTTTTCTTGATTTTTAATGCTTCCTTCGAACCAGAAATTAATGATCGCAAAACGGCAGATATGGAACAACTCTTGACGACTACCCAATCCATACGACCGCGCTAGAGCCACCAAAGAGTTCTCTACATAGAATGCAGCGGCTTGATTGTGAGTGTTGTGAGCATTGCTCAGCATTTGTACGATCGAGCTCTTCAGTTGGTGAAATGAACATTCTCCGACTTGTAAAAGGACAAGTGCATGAAAGGCGGCCTTTTCGATACGTCCGTCATCCGCCCGAAAAATGTCAACAAGTTCCGAAAAGACTATGTTCTGATTCTTGGCACTGATATTGATCATATAATGCCCTATACCTTCCATTACGGAAGACGCTGCAAAAGAGGGCAGACGGCGAACACAACTGATGAAAGAACTGAAAACCCTTTGTTTGCCACCTTCAACTAGGCCTCCAGAAAGATCATGACACTCCAACATATTTAAGAGAAGCCTCGCAAAGCAAACATTTGCCGTAACTCCACTGATCCTGTTCTCTGCCAGGTTTGCCATGATCCAATCCAAAATATCCTTACAATCCGCTTCAATCAGGCCTTTGTCGCCCTTTAGCCAAAATTTTCTAATTGAGTTCAGATAATGTGATAAGTAAGAAATTGAGATGTTGGAGGTGTTTAACTTTACGTTTAACAACGAGGAGCCCAATTTTTGGGTCAATTGCTCTAGAGTGTCGAGGTTTATATTCGATCCAGTGGCATTGTCCAGAAATTTCAGAATAGAAGGTATTGCTTGGATGGCGTATGCCTCCGGCAGATCTTCAATGAAATCAAGAACGTTCTTGACACACCGGGACGCGTTGGGGCCTTCTGCCAAATACCAACCGCCAAGAAGTATTTCAGTCATCAAATCTACGGAAGATCTGGTGTATCGATAAAAGACATCGTGCTTCCCTGAAAGATCAAAGATTTGATTTTTGTCCTTCCTGAAGTTGTCGAAACCCTCGAAGTCCTTGGCTGGTTCGGAATGTCTTTTGTCGTTGAGTGAACCTTTGAGGTTTCTTGATAAGTTTAGGACATTAATTGTGGAGAAAAACTGCTGAGAGTGAAACGTCGAAGATTGCAGGTCGGATAAGTTAAGAAGAATCTCGATTGGTGGTACCATTTGTACAGTAGCAAGTTTGCATGCAGTTGTATATAATTCTGATTTGAGGTCTTCCAGATAATCGTTCAGATGCCTGCCACCTACGAGATTCTGAATGATTTTCACACACTCGCAGCACCAGCGATAAGCCAATATTGGGTCCTCGTGTGAGTGTCGCACAGATTGAAGCAATGCAGTGAAAACAGGCTCCATTGAATTCGCCTCCGTGGCAACCTGCGGTGGCTCCGCGACACTCCTCATTACTTTACAATCGGGTCTGTTTCTCTGTAGGAGAAACCTTCTCTCCCTTGAAAATTCAGTGTATTGAGAATAGTAAGAGTACTCCCAACGAAGGAAGTGTGAGTATTTGGTTGATTCAGGAATAGCAACATTGATACCCGCTAACCACGCCACAAAGGAATGCAGTTGACAGCCCTGAGCATTTTGAACTCCAAATTGGTTGATCTTAGCCCTCAACCAAAGGCCGATTTTGGTGTATGCAGATTCCTGCGGCTTGTATCGAGATGTAGGACCCAGAGGATATACATATTTCCAAAACTCAAGACTTTCGTCAGCAAGAATAGCCGGTCCATTAACGTCAATCATTTCATATAGATTGTTAATTTGATGCGCGAGGGCAACATCAGAAGATATACTGGCGGGATAGTATTTCAGCATGCTCGTCAGCAGAGTACACACCGGTAAACAAATTTCGATACTTTTCAGCAGCGGTAAGCCGAGACGAAATATTCTTTGAGCAGTCTTGTCAGATAATCTAGATTCAACATCAGAAATCAAAGGTATCAGCGCAAGGACCACCCAACCTTCCAATTGAGGGTCCCCGGACTTCTGGATAATCAGATCGGAGATGCGATCAATATCTGCGAAAAATAGGTTACTTGTTGCGGCAATGAAGGCGCTCACCTGAAGACCTGTCAATTGAATCACTTTATCTTCACTTTCAAGGCAATTGCAGATAAAAGTGACTTGGCTGAATGCATTTCTAAAAAAGCTGGCCAAGTTATCCTCAAGTTTTGGTTTCTTGAACAGTAGTCCCTCTTCAGGTCTGCCAGAAGTCATCACGTTATAATGGATTTTGATCAATTGTGAAAGACTATAAAGCCGCAACCAATTGATCACATCGGACTGAGGGCGTAACTGAAAGTCTTCAAACTCAAGCCAGTCAATACGCTTGGATATCTTTTTGAACTGAAAATCGGCAACACTAATACGGTATGGGTCATAGTTTGCCAATGTCACTATAACGTAATCTTCGAATGTAAGAGACAGGCGATCGCGGTCAAATGTAGGTGGAAGATATGAATCGAGGCGGGCACAGGGCATTAATTGGCTCATCAAGATGTTAAAGATGGAAAATTCGTAGTCGATTCCAGCAGTGCTAAACTTGCGGACGCGCAGGAAATACAGCATAGCTAGGTGCAGCAAATCCAGACAGCTAAAATAGTCAATTAAATGACATTTCAAAACAAAAGTGTTTATTAGCTGCATCATAAGCTTGGTGTTGGCATTTTCGTTATTAGATCCTCTCAAGCATTTAGAAATGGCTTCCACAAAGTCGGCCGCTACTTCCTCAAGGCTAGCACAATCGAGAGAAAGGAGCGACTCCAGGATTTTGAGCATGTACATTATATCTTTACTGCTTACCGTGGTATCCAACTGTACAGAGAGGCAAGCAGTTATCTTCTTCACTAATTGAATCCATTGATGCAGCTCAAATTTACGTTGGAAGATTTCGCTTTCAACCAGCGAATCTAAAGCACATAGTAAGTGCGTCGCAGTGCTAGGGAGCATAGTATTAGTACCATGATGAGCCATGAGTTCTGGCAGCAGCGTTAACAAGAACTTGAGATGCTTTGACTTGAAACTCGTGCACTTTGTTTCGACCACAACCCTCAAGACATAAGAGGCCGAAGACAACCTGTTCTCAACAGCCGTCAGCTTACTCTCAGAGGAAGGCAGTGAACCAGAACAGAGGCCCTCATATTTGATTCTTTCACCCTCGATGATTTCGACTAAAGTTTCGATAGTGGGATACAGATACTTTGACGGGAATGACTCTGAATCCTGTTTCAATAGAGAGGTCAAGTCATCTAATGCCTGGCTGCGTTGTCTCAGCTTTCCCGAAGACAGAGCCTCCAAGATAGTTGGAACCTGCGATGAATGCATAGATAGAGCATGGAGAACCTCAAAAGAACTATTGAACGCTACCGATTCTTTGTCGTTATAGATGTTGTACTTGATTGAAACGAAAATTCACTAATGATAAAGTGTACAAATTTATTATGTAAAAGGAGGACGATCTAGAGCGATTTACACAACGACACCAGAGTTGGAAGCGATTCTTGGCCACAAGTCAGCACATTCCTTACCGACTGGACCAGTGATGGCAGAACCCTTCATCTCACCCTTAGGGTTGGCGATGACACCAGCGTTGTCCTCGAAGTACAAGAAAACACCGTCCTTTCTTCTCCAGGCCTTGGATTGACGCACAACGATAGCTGGCATAACCTTCTTTCTCAACTCTGGCTTACCCTTCTTGACAGTGGCCATAACCATGTCACCCAAAGAGGCGGCTGGCAATCTGTTCAATCTGGAACCAGAACCCTTGACGGCCATGATGTACAAGTTTCTGGCACCAGTGTTGTCAGCACAGTTCATGATGGCGCCGGTTGGCAAACCTAGCTGCAAAATTGTTAGTCTAATGCTTCTTGTGGAGCCACAAGATGATGCGCGTAGATCACGGCCCGCAGAGCCCCCTGGCCACCCGTGGAATCTTTCATGGTATACACCTCACGATATGCTTTTGAAAACCAACCCCCAGCACTTTGCTCTGCTTTTTGATTCCCCATCTTTCCGCTATACACGCATCACTTGCGTAGATCCCCTCGGTCTTTCTCGCTCTTATAACATACAGAAATTCTGAATTTAGTACCCTGAGCACCGTTACCAGACATTGTTACTGATTATTATTAGCTATTTCAACTATCAAGAGGGCTAACTTGCCGTTTCGTCAAGTGCTCTTCTCATGGAGTAGTTCCTCCGTGCCCACCGAAGCCCATTCCCACAATTTTTCATAACCTCGTAAATAGCGACAATAATATCTGCTTCTTTTCTGTTTTGGAAGGTTCAAAAAAATGAGTCTGTCATGTAGAACGGAATTATTTGAATTTTCCGATGATTTTCTCAAAAGATTCAAAAAAGAGTAAATGGTGTAAGGATGTTGGATATCGGAACAGTCCAATGATAGAAACAAGCCCTAATGACAAGAATTAGGGCTAAAATCACGAATTCGGCTGTAAGCATGATGAGCTATATCGTAGGGTTTTGCGAAATGTCACTGGCGTAACAAGAGTGGTATTGAAGGACTGGAGAAAGTATTAACGTGCTTACTACCCGTTTGTTCGGCCCTGGAGCTGTCAAATAAGTTGATAGCGAGTGCATAAAAGCACTTTTGGTCTGGTTCACATCGATTAGGAAGTGAAACAAGATTGAGCTTTGAAAACTGTGTTAAGACAGCAAAATCTTCGAATGAGTGAAATTTCAAGCAACAGTACCACGGACTCCAGCACGGATGTTCCACGGACTAATGAAGCGCCTCCTGTTCTAGCGCAGAATGACAGTAACTCGGCAGAATCTTCGAGTTCGGGTTCACCTCGTCCCACGCAAGACACACGGCGCAAGCGGCGGAGAATTATGGAAGAGGAAACCCTAGAGTCCACTTCGAGTGAGGATGAAAATTACCAGCGTCTGGAAAGTGAACTGCGACGTGAACTCGCTGACAACACAGGCGAAAACAGGCCGCTGGTAAGGACCGAAAGTCACGTGGACGAAGTCCTAGTGAATGCGGATTCCGAACGCGACCCAGATGCCTCTTCAGATGTGATTGAGATACTGGGTGGCTCTAATTCGAACTCGGACCTTGAAAACGAGGCAAAATCACAGCAGGTTGTGGAGATCTCCGATGACGAAGCTGTAGCATCCCCGCGCCCGCAACATAAGCGCGCTCTTGATTATAAGTGTCCCATCTGCTTCGAGCCTCCCGAAGCTGCACTTGTCACGCCTTGTGGTCATGTTTTTTGTACTGAGTGCCTCTTTCAAATGGTTAATAGTTCCAGGGGCCAAAGTAGAGCCGGTCATTGCGCTCTATGCAGACGAGGCGTGCATTTCAGAGATGTTCGCCTCATAATTCTGCGTAAAAAGCGCGTACGCAAGACCTGAAGAGTGTGAATAAGTTTCGCTCTTCTAACCTTTGATCAGGGTTGTGACGTTTTGACGACATTAAATTGCACAAAAATGCATATATTAGCCAGAGGTTCAGTTGATTTGTGGCGAGCACACAACACAAAATATCTGCAATTGCTATCTACGTCATGAGAAGTGGTCCTACATCCCGCTGCAAAACACTGCGATCATTTAAAAAAACTCCTACCTTACAATTCCTTAAGAAAGTCGAGGCGCGACCTAAAAAGGTCAAGAAGATGGCCCGCGCGCTCAGCACCGGGACTTTGATAGTTAGGTATGGGTTCCTACAAGGCATACAGGACATGCGGTCTTTCAGATGTCGCTACCATGGAATTCACCATGGTGACCTCGTGAAACCTGGCACATGGTGTATTTGTCGAAATTTAGTTCTTCAGCCCAGCCCTTTGCATAACGACATCTCCAAAGGTCTGAAAAAGACACTGCATCCCAAGATGCGTTTCAAGTTTCAATAATGCCCCCTTCATTAATCATTCATACATAACAAACAATATACAATTTCGTCCCGAGAATAAAATCCCATTCATGGCAAGATTTTACCGACAGTCCAGCTCTTGAACGTTTCTGGATTTCCTGTATCGTAACTCTCAATACCATCCTCACTCGACTCCTTGTCGTCCAAGTCCAATTTTTTGCGGCCCTCTATTCCCCTGGCTTGGCTTTTCATTTGGTTATCGAAACCAACCCTTCGTTCTACGAAAGCGCGTTTGTCAAACTCTCCATAATTCATGTTAACGGGTACGCCCTTCAACTGTGTATCGTAATCCTTTTCAAGTTCCGAGAGATGGAGTGCGTCAATATCCACAAGGCTTATACCCTTTTCATTCTTGGCCCATCCATCGCCTCCATCTAAAATATCTTCCACACATTCCTTAGGAGTAAATTCACCAGGCCTTGGATCCCAAGGAACTTGGAATGTCTTTTGATAAAGCTTTTCCACAAAAGGATTGCTGATGGCAATCGAAAAAGAACCTTGTAAGTCGGCAATTTTCTTGGTAGACCCTGATCCCCCGTTATGAGTGGTAGTAGATAGACCGCCATTGGTACCGGTGCCATGACCGAAAAAGGACGATGACACCGGGGAGCTCATATCTGAAGATTCCTCCAACACGTCTGTGATCCCGTTGCGGAAGGAACTTGGCAATTGACCCGAAGAAACTGTATCTGCCAGCAGAAAGTCGTCAAAGCTGCCGCGCGTGAGCTCCATTTGGATACCCACATTTAAAATCGAGTTTACTTTGGACTTTTGCAATAAAAATCGACTAGTGACCATACGTTGCTCCTCGGTTACATACTCAGCAAGGTTCACTTCAACTACGCCCAGTAAGATCTTGCGTGATACTTTTTGCGAGTAAACATTAGGATTCGAGGATGATGCAATAGATTTATGCGACGATGAATCAGATTTTTGCCTCAAATGTTGCGGTTTTCCGTTGACAGGACTCGTAGGCTCCAGAAATTCAAAGAAAATCTCTAGCACAACCTCTTTGCTGTGCAGCCTCCTAATTTTGTCTGTTGTCAACTTCACCTGAACCGCTTTCTGTAGACTATAATTCCAGTATGCCCTATGGTTCTTGACTAATACTCGTGGTGTTGTTCCACGACTCTGGCTGCCGGACTTTACAGTTTGCTGCACCGCCTCAGTATTTGGGATTAGGGTATGGCTAGTAGTTCCGGTGCCATCTTTCAGATGCCACTTTACAAAACAGTATCCGGAACTTTGCGGAATATTTGTGAGCTCGTTGATCTTCAACTGAAACAAAAACTTCGGCCTTTTGCTCTTGCCCTTATTAGCGAATGTTCTCATACCAATACGTTCGTCTCAAGGCTTGGTTTGTTCACTTTATGTCACTTCTACACCCTTTAGGTATATTTGGATTCTTCTTTTAAAGGTTGTTAATTAACCGTAAGTTGTCAAATCTCTAGTCAAAATATACAAAGGTTGAAAAGCTCATGAAGAGCGATGACTAGCTCGTTGCTATCATTATATTCAGATAGCTGGACGCTATCTGAGCGTCCGGGCAGCAATTTAATAAGGTTTGTTCCTTCAGCCTCAGACTCTGGCTCGAGCGTGGTTCTCGACCGTTCTACTGCAATGGAAGGATCAATAGGTAGCGTATCACCGCAGAAATTGCATAGGCTGACAGAGCTTGCCGATATTACAAAAATGGGTGATCTATCACAGCTTTCAATGGCGCAGCGAAGCTTGGAGACGCTGCATCGAGTGGAGGAAAGTATGCATCGTGAGAACGTCTATGTTACGGAGTGTATGGTAATGCATCAATTCGCGTGGGACGTGAACGCATACTCCACGAGTAAGAGTGACTTTCCATTAGAAAATGTTCCCATCAAGTGCAATATCCTGAAAACCCTTTTCGAGCTTCTGCAAGAATATCAGAGTTCTGGCTCGAATTCGGAGGCGCAGTTGGAGAACGTCGCAAAGGTACTCCACTACTTGAAGAAACTAATTCAAGCATCCCAGCTTGATCTGCCCGTTCCTCAGTCACTAGCTCCCCCTCCGGCCGCAACACAACCCTTAAGGAAAGTTCGTACAGACGCGTCTTCGCGGAGTTCACATCACCCGCGAGACTCCCGCCAGTCTAGTGTGGGCCAAGAAGCTCCACCTTACCCGTCACGTATGAGCGTTTACAGTGGCTCTGGAAAGTCACGGATATTAAGCAAGTTCTTTGCTCCTGCAAAGAGTCGAGATTCGGTGCACACTCGAAGCACCATTACTGTTCAACCTGTAGGTGCCACGTCAACGGCTCCTGCAAGTATCAATACCAATACAAGTCCAAGCAAGACTCCCATGCCACCCCAAGAGGAAAATTCATCATCATTGGACGCTGTTATCAGCTCTCATAAGATTCAGGACCTTGAATCTATGAAAAACTATAAAGAATGCATTATTTCACTTGCTAAGACGCTTACCGCCCTTCCACAGAATGACCAAAACAATATTGTCTTTCATTTTGTCGACAAGAGCATCATTCCGTTCATCCTAAGGGACTGCAAGCTTCTTCTACTGCATTACCTCCATGAAGAGGTCATTTTAAAGCTTTGATTCAGTACCTTCAATTCGCGAATCTATTACGGACTCAACATGGCAGATGAAACATGTGAGCTAGCTTTATTGAAAGCCACTCAGTTAGCCTCTATTGTTTGAAGATTCCTTATATGAGAAGGATATACTGACAAGATGTGGTACTGAAACTCACATGGATCTTTGATGATCAGAGTCTCTGAACTTTTACCACGACTAATGCATACGCTCATTTCAACTACACTTATTTTCAGAATACCCTCACTCCTGGCTCCGTTAAGATTTCCGGCCCTCACCGAATCAACAAATTACCCAGTGTCGTAGCAGAAAGCACATTCTTGGAACTACTCTTTGCGCATGTGCCAGGAAGATCATTGCAATCGCTATTATTGATTGCACTGGTTTAACACGTTTATAAAGGCAACCATACATCAAGATCGACCTAGGAATTTCTGCTCTCGTCACCTCATCATCGTGTAAAAGGCACCATCTAGAAATCAAGAAGAGCTGAGTCCATTCAGCCCATAGAGCTCTTCTTTCGTCATCTTTAGGAAAGGATTGGCATCGTATTGATGGCATTCTCTACATTTCGTATATAATAACAATCAGGATATTTGAACCGACCTTAGTTACAGTGCAGTATGAATATAACACCACATCATCTTTGATTACACACGCCCCAAGGAGTCATTTTCCAGTATGAATAGTGGGTCTACGCGAAGCAGCAGGACGCCAAAGTTAGGCCTGCTAGATACAAGCTTTGGAAGTGATGATTCGACACCCGAACTCGAGAGTTTGGGCACTGGTCCTCTCTTCATCACAATCACTGAATACTCCAAACGAATGGAGGACGAGCTGGATATGAAACCCGGTGACAAGATACAGGTTATAACGGATGATGAAGAATACAACGATGGCTGGTACTACGGTCGCAATCTGCGCACGAACGAGGAAGGGCTGTATCCAAAAGTGTTTACGCAAGAAATCTCCCAACCGTCCTTGGTACGCGCTAAATCTGCGAAACGCGTGGCAAGTCCGCTGGCGAACGGTAGCACAACGAATTTATCAACACTTTCGTATGATGGCTCAACCAGCGAACTTGCTACGCCACAACCTCTGGAGACGGCGGCACCTGTGAAGCTCAATGGTTCAAACCGGCACCCTGTCACAGTGGATCGCAGCGCATCCGTAAAAGTGACCATGAGCGATATTGACAAGGCGTTGGAGGAGTTTAGAGGTGACTCTGGTGTTGACCTATCGCAACCAGCCACCGAAGAAGTTACCACTAATACCACCTTCAGCACTGTTACCACAACTGACGGTGAGATGTCGCGTGGTAAACTTCGGGGGTCTACCTCAGCTCACTCTTTGACAAATGACACTTCGTTTGGAACATCCTCAATAAATGGTATTGATACACACGAGCTAAAGCCTGCCAACGCCAAAAATTGGACTCCTGAGCAAGTCACAGCCTACTTCATTGGCTCTGGCTTTGATGTCGAATCATCAACTAGATTTCAACAGCACAAGATATCGGGCTCAATCCTTCTTGAACTCGAGTTAGCTCATCTGAAAGAGCTTGACATCAATTCATTCGGTATCAGGTTTGAAATCTTCAAAGAAATCGAAGCTATCAAGGATATAATAAGCACGCAGGGTCCAGCGAGACTTCCAAGTCAACTCATGCCAGCTGCCGCTGTTAATCAGCGCTCCTATATGGGACATGCACGAAAGACTTCCCAGTCATTAGAGGACTTACCTACAAAGTCACTGGCACCACCAAAAACGCAGTCAACCCGCCACAGGCCTTACTCTTTAGTTATACAAGACAAAGACTCTGCTTTGACTGCTGTCGAAGCTGCCACTGGAGCCCAGGATCCCAAAAGCTCCTCAAGAGATTCTAAGAGTTATGATAAGAACTTCTTGTCACCACGCAGGGCTCCCAAGCCCCCATCCTACCCCAGCCCCGTTCAACCTCCACGGTCACCCACTGTCCAGACTCACACCCCAAGTCCTCAAACTGCACAGTATCCACAAAATTACAAAAACGCTCCACCAACGATATATGAGCGTGCTCCGCAATTAGAGAGCCGTCCAAATAACACTGCGGAAACACACACCCCTAGGTTTCAGTTCCCAAAAACAACTCCACCACAAATATTATCCGACACTCCAGAAGGAGATGAGGATTCTGAGTACAACGAAAGTAGTGAGGCATCTAATCAAATCCCCGAGACCACTGCAGGAAATCGTAATTCTCTATTTTTACCAAACCAGCAGCAGAATCACAGAAAGTCTAGATCAGGTGGATCGTTTGTTGAACTGTTCAATAGAATAGCGATGATGTCTCCTTCTGTTTCCAAATCAACTCAGGACGATGCTGAAGGACTGAATGTGCCGGATAGCCAATCTATGAGACCCACATCAAGCGTGTACGAGCACTCTAGGACGGCTTCTCCAAGTCACATTAGACATCCATCCCAACTCAACTCAGATGTGAAAAAGCATAGAAGAAATTCGTCAATCCTGTCTTTCTTCTCGAACAAAGGAGAAGAAAATGGAAAATCTAGTTCTCCTACAAGGAAAAGCCATTCCAGAAAAGCTTCAGTCTCGCACAGCAGGAAGAACTCAGCACTGGGTTACAATAACTCGAGTCCTTTTTCGCCAGAACGAGTAAAGTCTCCCAATAAGAGGAACTCCATCGTTGTGTCACCTCTAGTAGCACCAGTATCCCCGGTAACTGAAGATACCGAAACAAGTAACAAACGGAGATCAGTTAGCGCAAAGGAGCCAAGCACCAACCTCGCAGCCAAGGATAGCGATCTATTCTACGACGCAAAAGACGACACATTGGAAGATGTAAAGAATAAGAGATCCGTGAGTGAAGTTAAACCAAAAGCGTTACGCACCAAGTCAAGCAAGAATCTACCTAGAAAAATGCAGACTTCAGCCTTTGTGGAAGGAATTAGAACGATAAGTGTTCAAACTGCAATGACTGAGTCAGATTGCTCTGGTTGGATGAGTAAGAAAGGCTCGGGTGCGATGGGAGTATGGAAGAATAGATTCTTTACTCTTCATGGGACTCGTCTCTCCTACTTTGCCAACACAACTGATACTAGGGAGCGAGGCCTGATTGACATCACAGCCCATAGGGTTCTTCCTGCCAAAGAAGATGACAAGCTTGTTGCTTTGTATGCCGCGAGCACCGGAAAGGGCCGCTATTGCTTCAAGCTCTTACCACCGCAACCAGGTTCAAAAAAAGGTCTCACTTTCACGCAGCCCCGTGTTCATTACTTTGCGGTTGACACTAAGGAGGAAATGAGAGCTTGGATGGCAGCCCTGATAAAGGCTACTATTGATATTGACACAAGCGTTCCTATAATAAGCTCATGCGCTACTCCTACTGTATCGCTGAATAAAGCGCAGGAAATGCTGACTCAAGCTCGCGAGGAAACCAGAGTGCGTGAAGAGCAAAGGTATCTGAACGAAGAAGACGAAGACCAGCTGTTGTGGGAACAGCAACAAAGAGCCGAATCCAACTCTCAAGAAGGCACAACGGAAAACTCAACCCCTAACTCATCATTGCAACAGAACACCAGTGTAGGATCCGGCTTTCATAGCCCATATCTGTTAGCATCAGGCGTGTTATCTCCAGGAGTAATTCACAATAGCGGCAGGTTTCCGGAGCAACAAGGAAGTGATTACTTTTTACTTGGTTCGAAGTATGCTAATACCAAAATTTAGATGCAAAGGTCAAAGCCCAGCTGGAAGCTGACGACTATGCACGTTGTAACACTAATGTCTTGTCATTTCTCTGAATTGATTGAGGTCAAATTGTTTTAAATGCTTTAAATAATTTTATCATTAACACCATTGCTTAATATGAATTGGAAGGGGAAACATCAAGAGAATCTCAAATAATACTGTTTTCGGGACCGAGACAAAGGTCCGAGTTTTGATGTCATCATTTCACATTATATTCGTGAAGATGTGGGCAAGAAATTGATCTTGCTGTAACTGTCGCATATCATCGGTGATAAAAATCAGTGGTTTGAAGTCAGTAGAACATCCTTAGTAGCACCAACGGTACTTCTGACTTGGAGTCCATCGCAATTCCTTTGCAACCGTTCGTTGTTGAAGTGCCATCTACGGTACGATTTTTCGCTTGCTTCCAGAATGTAGTTCTGTATCGCAAGAATTGAAGATTCGTGCCTATACTAATATCCCCGCGATGGCTACTAATCAAGTTGATGACACTTTTCCAGGGCAGATTTGATTAGCTGACTTCCTTTAGGATCCAAATTCATGGCAATAGTTAGCTCTTTGACCGCATCTTGTTTCCTTCCTACTATTTGGTATAGCTGTCCAAGCAAGAAATGTATTGTTGCTTCATCTGGCGCTATCTTAACAAGTTTCTCGAAGCTTTCAAGGGCGTAGTTGTATTTGCCCATTGCTAACAGCAACTGCGCTCGCTTGAAGAGTGCAAGCGATGACATGGGCTGTAGCTCGCATGCCAAGTCATAGTTCTGTAAAGCTCTCTCTTGATGAGACAGTTTTTCAAGAGCTACACCGCAACAACAAATCAAAATGACATTTACGGGATTTATACTTCTTGCTTTCTCAAAATGAAGAAGACATTCCTCGTATTGTCCCAATTTCAAACTGCACATCCCTAATCCATAGTATGCATTGTAATGTTGGGAATTAGATGCAAGTGCCTTTCGGTAGCAGGTCATTGCAGTATCGAAGGCATCATTACTCGAATACTCGTGGCCTTGAAGAGTGTATGCATACGTAAAGGAGGGATCGAGCTGAGTGCTTCTTTGAAAAGCTTTGATAGATTCCTCGTGGTCCTTCTTCAATGAAAAGAGATTTCCGATACAACACCAAGTTTCTGGTGCTAGGCGATTGACCTCTAATAGTTCATGGCACAAGTGCGATAGCCCAGTAGTGTCATTTAAATGCCACAGTAGTGTGGAAAAAATCTCCATATCTGGAAGCCTGAACGGCTGGGCTTCTCGCAGAGCCATAAAGTATTTCTTGGACATCTCATAATTCACAATTTCAAAGTGAAGCTTGCCTAGACTTGACAATACCCATGGCATACCTGTCAAGATATGCTGAGGAAGCTCTTCATTTAGTATGCGGATTGCCTTGTAGCAATCGTACCGGGATGCTGATTTGTAGGATTTGGCGAGGGCATAAAGAATAGCGTTAATCCTCTTATCCGAACTGTTGTTGCTGCTTCCGATGTTACCACCACCCACATTCTCAGGAGTCAAAGGTTTTTCATGAATGGAATATTTTGAAGGTGGAGTAGCTAATAATCTCGACTTGGGGAACGATGAGTTTGGCGTTGCAGCTGCCCCAGGCCCGTTTGTAGGTTTCAGAAGTGTGCTTGTGGGCCTATGTCGAAGGGCCGAGGCAGGTTGGGCCTGCTGAGTTCGCCTTTTCGAATCAAAAGCCGGTACTTTAAATGGTGTATGAGGTTTCAAAACCAGTCCTCTCCGTCCTCGTTGTTGGGTTTGTGTAGTCTTGGAGTTCTCAGATCCATTCTTGAAGAGCTTCCCCACCTTCACGCTAGCTCTCATATCACATAGCGCTCTAAATGACTCCCAAAGATAGCAGTCAAGCTCCAATGCGCGAGAATGAGCCACACAGCTCTCTTTCAACCGACCCATTTTGAAGTAAAGCTGTCCCAGGATACTATACACCGTAGCCTCCTCCGGCATCCCAAAATGGGCCTCTGCGTTCTGCAACGAGTATGTACCTACGAGTGCTGCCAGAGCCCGCGATCCTTCGTCCCACGCCGCTGCATCTAGCTTCAAAGCACACCTGGCCAATACGTATGCGCACAACATGCTATCCGCCTTGTACGCCCTAACAGCCGCCTGGGCACTCTTGTAATCGCCCCTCAGATACAGGACCAGCCCGTACTGATAAGAAGCCTCCATCTTCTCGCGTTCACCGCCCTCCAGCCGCCGCGTTTCGCTGCATAGCAGTTCTGCCAAAAACTCCGCTGTTTCCAGGTTGTTCTGCTCCACAGACCGCTCTATGTACCCTTTCAAACGCTCACAACTCTCGTCTGCCGCTCTTACCAGTCCACCAGACCCAACTCTGAACATAATACCTACACTAATACACTATCTAGATCCTATTTATGCTGGTCTCATCGATTCCACAAAGCTCATTTAGAGCTTTTTGTTTATTTTGAGTCGTGATAGCTTTTAATACGAAATCTCCTTCTAAAAAATTCCCGCCTGTTGTTATTATATCTAAAAGAAAAATAAAGACCGGCTTGGTAACAATAATAAAGACAAGAAGAAGTTCAAGGGTTTGGAACAATTTGATTAAAGCCGAAAGATCGGATAAAGGCTTAAAAATTAAAGCCATTTTGGCTCAAGTAACACTACGAAAAGGACAGAGATAGGTCAACTTCAGTACTTGTGAAGCCTCTGGCTATTTTGTTGTTTTTTTATTGTTTTTTTCTCTCTGACTGGATAGTTCTGGTGGACACAATTCTTGTCAGAACAAAATCTGACACAAGATAGAAGCAAAAAACTGAACCCGGAGTAGGTGATTGACTTTTTTCTTGGGACTCACGCTTCGTTTTTGAAATACGTTTTCCTGGAGTCGTGATAGAAGCGGCTCTTTTTAGCAGAATCTTACTGGCTTGCGGCTTTCACATTTAAGAAAGCTTAATACGCAAAGTGGAACACAGGGGCCATTTGATAGCCCAATTGGAGATAGGAAGTGCGTGTGGAGGCTTACAGGAGTGCAGAAAAATCTTTGAAGTAAGACTTCAGAATATAGTTGCCGCATAGAACACTTTTTTTTTTTTTTTTTGGGTCATCAGCGATGCGGAAGAAGACTAAGAGTTCACTGATAATAGTGATTACACTGGTCCTGCTATGGACTGTATTGCGGCCAAAGCGGCCGGTAACGCGGTTCTCTCAGTCTTACGACTTTGGATGGATTAAACCAAATGTGTACAAGAAGGGGGACAAAGTGGATGTAATTATCAACAAAGTTGTATCCGAAACCGCCCGTTTCCCATATGGGTACTACGATCTTCAGTTTGTGTGCCCGCCCTCGGATAAGAAAAAGCCATTGCATTTGTCTCTCAATGAGATCATTCGTGGTGATAGAAAGTGGGAGAGCGACTACAACCTTGCGTTTGGCGAGCGTCACGACTGCCTGCGGCTGTGCGACCGTAAGACAAAGCCAGAAGGCTTGAAGCAAGCGGATGCGCTAATACGACAAGGTTATGTCGCACATTGGTTAATCGACGACGACCTGCCCGCAGCCACCACATTTGCCAAGACAAAAAGCGGCAAGAAGTTTTATACTGCGGGGTTCCCGCTCGGAGAAGTTGACGCAGTCACCGGAAAAACCCGACTCTACAATCATCTCATGCTTGTGGTACGCTATCAGACCGTTGACGTTAACAAACACACCATCATTGGGTTCGAGGTTTATCCAAAATCTGTATCTGATGCTCATTGTCCAGGTGCTAACAAAGACTACCAGCCATACGAGATAAACACGGAGGAAAGCGAGATAACTTATATTCCGTTTACTTACTCCATCTATTGGCGCGAGGAGTCCAATATCGACTGGTCACATCGTTGGAACTTCTTTATTCATGACGACACCAGTTCACATAGCAAGAGACAGTCACTGTTTCACTGGATTTCATTAGCCAACAGTGCAATTGTCGTGGTGCTAATGTCTCTCTTCATAGCCACGATTTTTGTCAAAATCAAGAACGATGACACAGTAAGTTCTTCAGCTGCAAGTTGGGTATCCGAATCTACTCAGTTACTCTCCTGCCTGAACTTAGTAACATCTATGGGTGTGCAGTTTCTATTCGGTGTTGTTGGGTCTCTAGTCGTCCTGTGCTCACTGAACAAACTCCACAACATCCAAAGTTGGGTACTTTCCAGTGCATTGTGCTCCTTTGTCGCCGGAGCATACAGTTCGTCCTTACTTGGTTCTTTACTAGCGTCGGGACCGCGAGTAAGTCTAGGAACTTCTGTCATCAGTGGTTCTGCACTACCGGGGTTGGTGCTATTCACGGTGCTTGTTCTCAATGGCATAGTTTGGCTAAAGGACTCCTCAAGCGCAATCCCATTTGGAACTGTGGTAGTTTTTGTGGCAGGTTATTTCATGATATCCTTTCCATTGTCACTACTGGGTGGCTTCAGTGCTAGAAAGATGAAAAATGCGGCAAAACTTGCACCAGCTAATGCAATTTCAAAGTCTCCGTTCTCATTTTTATTGACTTTAAGCTACGATACAAGAAGCTGGCCCGCGACGGCACTCGGTAAGCCATTTCCTATAGCGCTCTCCAATCCCATTCTTTTAACTATATTAGCTGGTATTGCTCCGTTTGTGGTAATATGCGTTGAGCTGTTTTACGTTTACAAGTCAATGTGGCTTCAGACAACGAATTTTTACTACCTATATGGCTTCCTTCTGGTGAATTTCATGTTTCTGTGCATAATTGTCTGCGAGGTCTCGCTCTTAGTTTGTTATGTGCTCATGGTTCATAATCACTCAGGTCAAGCACCTGAAATTGAGTCAGATCCTTACACTAAGCTCTCCAATAGTCGGCGGTGCTCCCCAATCACTATTGTCAACAAACTAAAGAACGTTCTGGCGTCAATCGCTCATCATTTAAAAGCTTCATTTTCAAGTTGGAGGTGGAAATCGTTCGTGGCTGGAGGCAGCGTTGCTTGGTACCTCGAATTGTATTCACTGTACTATCTGATTTTTGTCCTACACTTACGCGACTTGTCATCAATCCTACTGTTTGTGTGCTACACTGCACTTTTCAACTTTATGTGCTGGTGTGCATTCGGAGCATTAGGGTATTTGTCATGCTTATGGTTCTTGAGTCATATATCTTCCTCGAGCAAGGCTCATTAAAGACCATGGCAGTTTTGCATTCAGCATTTCGATTTGTCGCTCTTCGCTTGCGATGAATTGCGTATTCGTTTCTCGATTTAATAAACTATTTTTGTGCATGTAATGAATAATCTACTAGAGGAAGCTGATTATTTCCAATTGTTGATGAGATGTGTAGAGTAAGTAATAGATGGGGATCACACTTATTGACTTAAAACGGGTTAGGAAAGTTTGAATACAGCTTCCCCCCATTATTTCTCGCTGCTAGAGACGCTTACAACTAGTAAGGCCAACGACTGCTCTCGCTACACTTAAAGCACCGAAAAGGAGTCGCCTGTCGAAGTGGCCCTAGCGCGAAACTTTTAGGCCGTGCGCATATCGAGTTTTACATGAATTAGCATTGTATTTAATTATGTCTGCGTTCCAGGGTTGTGATGCCTGACGAAACCTCCCATTGCTTTGTTGTTGCTGCTACCAGTATCATTATTCCTGTTATGGTTACTGCTGTTGTAAGGCCGGCGGTTGGCACCGTTGTTGTGGTACGAATCTCTGCCATCTCCTCTTCTGGGGTTGTTACCTGAGTGGAATCTCTTTTCGCCGTCTCTCCTGCCGCCGCCTTGCCTGCGCCTAAAGTCCTTGTTTTGACCTTGTGATTGCTGCTGAGCATTGGATTGCTTTACCTTGTCAATCACATCATCTTGGAGCTTTATATACTTGATGAAGTTTCCGCGGACGTAGATTTCAGGTAATTTCACGGCATCGCTTGCCGACGTATGTGTAACATTTGCTAGCGTCAAGTTCATCCAGTTGTCGACGTTCGTAAGTTGGCCAACAATGGTTTCGCCATTTTTCAATTCTATAACCATCTGCTGTCCTTTAGCATTGGTTAGAAGGTAAAGTGGGAGCATTTGAGGGTGTATGTGCGCGTTTGTTTGGGATCCTCAGGCGGTATATTCTATTCCTTGATACGCATTGATTTTTTTCAATTCAAATCATTATTCACGAAGGACACTTTACTTACCTAACTAAAGGTATATCTAATTTAAATAAAGCTGAGTGTAAAGGTTCTGTATATGGATAGGATTTTGTGATAGTCAATGACTTTATGAATATGTTTTCATTTGTAAAGGCCTTGATTCAACAGTATGGTGGTCCCGGTTTATATTCCAAGAAACGATATATTATCATTTATCACGGCGCATGTCCATTTCCTTATAATCATCATTTTAATTAGAACTGATGAATTAACTTCTAATCGATGTAGGATTCTACAAGTAGCTGACGAATAATCGTTTTAGCGATATTCTAATCCTTAAAAAAGTTGGTTAGTGTTATGACGAGGTTCAAAGACTGGTTCTCGATTTTGAGTTAGACCAAATTTTTACTGTTACGCAAGGGATGCCCCTGGCTTTGAGATCAGAATAGTATTTTGCGGAACACTAACAAGTTTTTGGGAAGGCAAATCAATATGCCACGCTGCTGAATGTTTAAAATTTCCATAAAAAGAATCAGCTCTTGAGGACTAATTGCCCCACAATCAGAGGAGCGTCGGGGGGTTTTTTTTTGGTTTTTTTTTTCTCTTGCCTCGTTGATATCTCCTGACGCTGGGCTGAAGTTCTGTTCAAATGACTTGGACTAAGTCATGCAAACACCTCATGTAGATTTCATGTCCCTCGCTCATGGCAGGATGAGCTTTATCTGTGGGTGTTAAGCAGAGAGAAGTACTCACTAGTTGTAGCAATAAAATGCCATACCAAACATCTCGGTACGATTGGCCACCCGGTATGCCATCCTTTCAGTATCTGATGATCTCAAACGTTCTCTTCAGTGCTCATCTTGATCTTTTTTTTATATATTTCAATCACGACCTGGTCGACATTCGAACTGGGGACTTTGATCTAGCAGCTTACCACTTGCTATAAATCACGGCTCTTAAGGCGCTGTATCTAGCTGGAATACTAACCTTTACGCAACTAACTCGGACGCTTGCAAGCCTCAATACCGTATACCAGCGCTCCTCCACTAATCAATTTATTGTAGTTCTAAAGACAAGATGCTAATTCCCAATTCCAATTGATCGATGACTTCGTACATAATGCTTATAGAGAAGTCGACGCGTAAACCGTTAATTATCAGTAGAATAATGTCGACCAAGTCTACATTTTGTAAACCAAGACGAAGATCAAGCGGTGCGTGGGGTTTAGGTTATAAGGAAATTGGGTTTTAGTTGTATTCCACTTTAACTGGCTTTACAAAGATGTCTAATGTCACCATGGGGGCTGATAGCGGCCACCTGCTTAACATCGACGACAGACTCATAAGGACAAGTTGTGAGGGGGAAATCCGGCCTATAATCGAGGTTGCTACGTATGCAGGTGTGGATGTGTACGAATGTTATTGCAGAGGCCAGGAATCCCGGATAGTCATGCGCAGGTGCATGGATGACTGGGTCAACATTACCCAGGTGTTCAAGATCGCGTCGTTTTCGAAGACGCAGCGGACAAAGATCCTGGAAAAGGAGTCTAACATGGTTAAGCACGAGAAGATCCAGGGAGGCTACGGCCGGTTCCAAGGTACGTGGATCCCGCTCGAAAACGCTCACTACTTGGTTCAAAAATATAGTGTGAGCGACGTGGTAGTTTCAACCATTCTACATTTCCAGCTCGATCCTAGAAATCCTCCGCTGCGCCGGTCCAAGAACTCTGTTATCAAAAAACAGTCTCCTGGCACCAAGATACAGTCTCCGTCTAGTTACAACAAAACGCCAAAGAAAACTGGTCCGGGAGTTGGCAAAAAACAAAAGACTAAACTGGCAAACAGTCTAGGTAATGTCGTGCAAGCGGCAACTGTTAAGAAGTCGCAAATGCAACCTAGTCCATTACAAAATTTGGCTTTCCAGACGCCACAACAACAGCAACGACATGCAGCTCAACACAACAACTCTACGGTGATAGCTCCTGATCAACAGACCCCTCTCCATGCTCAGAATTACGAAGCAACTCAAAAGCCGTTGCAGTTTTTCCCTTATCCGCAGCAGCAACCAGCGTTCTTGACCTTCGATTCTAATAATCCACATTTACCACATGCCATAAAGAGACCAAAGAAGATCAACAAGAAATCCAGTTCGAACCAGTTTCAAGCCCAACATAGTTTCAGAGTTATCAAGCAGCAATTTATGGATCAGAAAAATCTTCAGGCTCCGCATTCCATACCGCATGCAATGGTCACAATTCATCCGCAATCTTCATCTCACAAACCCACGAACTCTAATGAATCTAACATCTCGAACGGCTCTTCTCTTGAGTGTTTCTCTGCTCGTGATGAACCTTCTCCTATTTCATCCCGTTCTATATCGCCAAAACTGAGACAACAGCAGCAACAACAGCAACAGCAGCAACAGCAGCAGCAACAGCAACAGCAGCAACAGCAGCAGCTCCAAGGGAGTCAAAAGGAAGAAAACGAGATTTTAACCACCATTACAGAAGAGCGATACAAAGATATTTTGCTTCAAGTCCTGTCCTCGGATTATTCTTCAAACAGTTCTGATGCCATCGTACTCCCAGAAGAGTTATACCATCCACCCGCTGGTCTTGATATGAACTTCATGATTGATGACCAAGGGCATACGACTCTTCACTGGGCTGCAGCGATGGCAAATATCCCGCTTCTGAAAGTAATCCTTACTCTCCCGATTGACATTCTTCTGTGCAACCATCGCGGCTTCAACACAATAACGAAGGCATGTTTTTACAACAATTGTTACAAAGCTGGAGCCTTTCCTAAGGTTCTGCAGTTACTGAAACCCTGTATTATTACACCTGATATGAACGGCAGACTCCCGCTCCATTATTTGGTAGAGTTGAGCGTGAATAAGTCTAAAGATCCGGTTGTCATCAATTATTACCTAGACAGCTTACTTGATGCATTAGCTCAAGAAGATGTATCTTTATTAAGAATGTGCTTAAACTATCAGGATAACTCGGGCAATACAGTACTGCACCTCGCTGCACTGAACCTGAATTTGGAACTATGCAACAAGTTATGCTATTTGGGTAGTTCTATGGATATCTTAAATTTAGAGCATGAAACGGCTACCTCCATCCTGGCCAGGTTCAACCTCGTGCCTCCTACTTCTCATCAAACGGACAGTATATCAGATCAGAATGCATCACTCCAACAAAAACAAATGAAACTGAGTACACCAGTAATGACACGCAAGAAAAATGGCAGTTTTCTTCAGACCGATGAGCACACCTTAAATTTAACTCAGGAGCTATCATCGATATCCAGCAACCTAGATTCGGCCGTCAATTCTTCGCGTGTCAAAAGCCCCAAGCAGGTCAACTCGCTCACAATCACAGAACCACTATCTGTATCGTCAACGGTGAATGAAAAACGAAAAATGCCTTACGCTCCGCCCATAGTGAAACTCGATAAGGCTAGCTCCTCTCAATTACTGACGAAACAACTTTCTAACCTAACAACTTCACTCACAAACTCCGTCGATGAAGAGATCAGTGCCTTAGAGCTTGAGAAGGAAAAGACCACAGAGTGCCTTGAAAGCGTGGGCAAATCACTCAAGAACAATGAACTCCAAATGGAGGAGATACTACGAGGTCTTCCTAGTGATGCAGAGCTGGAAAGAGGCGTTAATCAGCTATCAGAGCAAGTGAACGCCCAGAAGCAACACCTTGCCAATTCCATCGAAAAGTCGCAAGCACTAGCTCTAGCAACATTAGTTCATGAAGAAGAAGCATCGATGACGTCAGGCACAAATTCACCTCATAAGAACGCTGCCATGGCTTCGCCGGTTCGTGTCATCGGCAATGATCTGCTCCGGCTTGGCTTACAGTTAACACTTCTACAATTTGGGCGCAAGTACATCATCGAAAAACTAGCAAAGGATAAGTCTGAGTTGAGTTCTACCGTTAAGACAAAGAAATATCGCAAGCTCATTGGTATGACAATAGAAGAGATAGACTCAAAGCTAGAAGACATTGAGAAGGACTTACGAGAAAGCGTATGACCAGATTTGCACGCAGGATATTTATTAATTAAAATTGAGGTTTTTCGAACTTTGCCAATTTTTTTCAGGCTTATCTGCATCGTGAGCGGTAGAACTTCGACTTTCAAACAAATCGTAAATTCCTTCTCTCTGCCGTATCGCACTTTCTGAACGGAGCTCATCGGAGCTCATCGCATGTACGTCCTGTTATACGAAGAAGAAACGACCCACGCTTGAAGAAAAATTTTTAATTTGTAGCATGCGATGAGCATGCGATGAGATGGACAGTTTATAGAACATCATCTTCTGTTCGATTAGCAAAGGTCATTCTTATTAGAGGGTTTGATTTTAAGAGTCCTTTCTTTGAAAGATAGTGTACCCACCGTGAAAAACAAGGTGCGAAGCCCTTAGTGGATCATTCCTATATTTTACTAAACCGAAGACGTTTTAATCGGAGATATGGACCAACAGTTTGTCTCGCAATTGGAGCAGCTGCTCAATGCAGTGATGCAGCCTAACTCCGGATCGCTGAAGGAAGCAACTAAAACGTTGCAGACTCAGTTTTATACGCAGCCAGCGGCTTTGCCTGCTCTTCTACATATTCTGCAAAATGGCTCTGACGATGGGCTGAAGCAGTTGGCCGGTGTCGAGGCGCGGAAGCTAGTGTCAACACAGTGGGCTGCTTTAGACGATAGCATCAAGACCGAGATCAAAAATACTTTGCTCAGCAGCGCCTTCTCAGAGCAGAAGGAGATCGTTCGTCACGCTAATGCTCGTGTCATTGCTGCCATCGGTAGCGAGGAACTTGATGAGAAGAAGTGGCCAGAGCTAGTACCAAGCTTGATTCAAGCCGCCACCAACAGTGATGCGAAGACCGCTGAAACTGCAGTGTTTATCTTGTTATCTCTACTCGACAACATGAACCCTGAGCTCAACCTTTACATTGGAGACTTCCTGAACCTTTTCGCTCAGACTATGAGTGAGCACGCCAGTTTGGAAACTAGATCTTTGTCTGCCCAGGCTTTGAACCAAGTGTCCAACTTGATCGAGGAAGAGGGTGAGATCAACCCAGAGTATGCTGCTAAGTTCGCAGCCTTGATCCCAGCTGTTGTTAGCGTTCTAGAGGCCGTCATTAAGGCGGACGACACAACCAATACCAAGCTGATCTTCAACTGTTTGAACGATTTCTTGTTGTTGGACTCACAGCTCACCGGCAATAGCATAGCTGATTTGATTAAGCTATCTTTGCAAATTGCTGTTAACAAAGAAGTTGATGAGGAGGTGAGAGTTTTCGCCGTTCAATTTGCGACCTCAGCTCTCTCTTTCAGAAAGTCCAAGATCATTCAAGCAAAGATGGGCCTAGATATCACAATGGCTGCTCTTAACGTTGCTTCAGAAGAGATTGATGTTGAGGACGAGCTTAACAATGAGGACGAAGCTGCGGAGAATGAAGAAAACACTCCTTCATTGACCGCCATCAGACTTTTGGCTTTCGCTTCTTCGGAGCTACCTCCTTCCCAGGTTGCTGTTCCAATCGTAGAGCACCTCCCAGCAATGTTGCAATCCTCTAACCCATTTGAGAGAAGAGCCATTCTTTTGGCTATCTCTGTTGCGGTCTCAGGTTCTCCAGACTACATTCTCTCGCAACTTGACAAGATTATTCCTGCTACCATTGCTGGTTTGAAGGATGACCACCCAGTTGTTCAACTTGCAGCTTTGAAATGTATTTCTCAGTTAACTACCGATCTGCAAGACGAAGTTGCCAAGTTTCATGAGGAGTACTTGCCACTTATCATGGGCACCATCGACTCTGCCAAGAACGTTGTCATCTACAAATACGCTACCGTTGCATTGGACGGTTTGCTAGAGTTCACAGCTTACGAGGCTATTTCCAAATATCTAGAACCATTGATGAACAAATTATTTCACATGCTGGACACTAACACCTCGTCTAAGTTAAGAGCTGCTATTGTCTCCGCTATTGGTTCCGCTGCATTTGCTGCGGGCTCAGCTTTCTTGCCATACTTCAAGACCTCCGTCCAATACTTACAACAATTTATTCAGAATTCGGGCCAGATTGAAGGTATGTCAGATGACGACATAGAGTTGAGAGCTCTAACATTCGAAAATATCTCAACCATGGGCAGAGCTGTTAGATCTGAGGCCTTCCACGAGTTTGCAGAGCCTCTGCTGAACTCATCGTACGAGGCCATCAAGACCGATTCTGCTAGACTAAGAGAGTCTGGTTATGCATTCATTGCCAACATGGCTAAGGTTTATGGCAAAGACTTTGCTCCATTTTTGACTACAATCTTGCCTGAGATTTTCAAAACTTTGGAACAAAAGGAATATCAGTTCAACATCGATGAGGACGCCGAAGACTTAGCAGAGTTAGAGGCTGACGATCTGCAGCAAAAGTTCACCGTCAACACCGGTATCTCCTACGAAAAGGAAGTTGCTGCTGCTGCTTTATCCGAGCTAGCGGTCGCAACCAAAGAAAGCTTTTTGGAATATGTTGAGCAATCACTCAAGGTGCTGAACGAGCAAGTCGAGGAGTCTTATGGTCTACGTGAGACAGCTCTGCATACGATTTGGAACATCGCCAAGGCTATTCTTCTAACTGCCAATGCTAAGGAGGAAGAATTTCCAGTGGGCGTCCCAACCGGCTCATATGTCGATGGAAATGTGCTCAGCGTTATCCAGAGTATCAGATCTACCTCTTTGGACAACTTGAATGAAGAGTTCGAGACCTCCATGGTGATCACGATCTTGGAAGATTTCGCTGAAATGATCAGAAAGTTCGGTGCTATCATAATTATTGACAACGGTGACTCTTCGTCTTTGGAGAGGCTCTGCGTTGAAGTTATGAATTTGCTAAAGGGCACCCATGCTTGCCAAACTATTGACTACGAGGAGGATGTTCCTAAGGACGAAGATGTCGATGCTTCCGAAACCGAAGCTGCTCTCTTGGACTGTGCCCTTGAAGTTCTTGTAAGTTTGTCTTATGCTCTTGGTGGTGACTTCGCCAAGGTATTTGATAACTTCAAACCAGTCGTTCTAGGTCTTTTCCAGTCTAAATCCAAGAACAAGAGATCTGCTGCCGTGGGCGCCGTGTCTGAAATCGCTGAAGGTCTCAAAGAGCAAAACCCATTCGTCCAGGAGTTGCTAGAGGCATGTATCATAAGATTGACCAGCGACAAGTCCTTGGAAGTGAGAGGTAATGCCGCTTACGGTGTTGGCTTGCTATGCCAGTACGCTCCTTTCGACGTTTCAGCCATCTACGAGCCTGTACTGAGAGCCATGTATGAGCTGCTCAGTACGGCGGACCAAAAAGCGCTCGCTGCTGAGGATGACGAGGCCACCAGAGAGATTGTTGACAGAGCCTATGCCAACGCTACCGGCTGTGTTGCTCGTATGACTTTGAAGAACGAGGCCCTTGTTCCTTTGGAGCACACTCTCCCTGCGCTTCTCAACCACCTCCCTCTGAACACAGGTTACGAAGAGTACGATCCAATCTTCGAGTTGATTATGAAGTTGTACCAATCTAACAATAACCTGATTGTCAACGAGACCCCAAGAGTCATCGACTTTTTCGAGGCTGTTTTCACTAAGGAGGCTGAGAGAGTTAAGCTCGACCAAGAGTCGACCCTGGGTAGAGAAGAGAACATGGACAGAATGAAGCAGTTTAAGTCTGCTGAAGTTCAAACCAAGGTGGTCGATCTTCTCAAGTATTTGAATACAACCTACAACGGCGTCGTGTCTCAGAAACCAGTCCTAGCCCAGGTTATTGCCTGAAAGACCCTGATTTGATTTGTAAACTATTCAACTATTGAACACTCATGTGCGGAGGTATATAAACAGCTGTATACAAGAGACATACATTCCTGTGAAGAATTGGTAATTTCTCGTGATATAGTAGACTGGCTCGTTCCTGTCACAATTTCATTTTAGAATGAAAAAAGTGTTTAAAGTAAATCAAGTGCTGCTCGTCGTATGGTTCAACTGGATATTGTCCAAATTGAGTGCGATCTACCATGGTTAGCGATGGGCAAGCTAAAAGCCTTGAGCAATCCCAAGTTACAGATTCTCTTGATGGAACAAAAGAAGATCCCGAAAGACCTCCTATCAACATTCTGAAGGATATTAAGGATGCAGTACAGTATCTGGTCTTCAATCCTGAGGCAAATCACATAGTGATGCCCTTAGTGGTAATTGCAGAGAGTATTGCACTCAAATGGATCATAGCCAATGTTGATTACACCGAAATTGATTACAAGGCGTATATGGAACAGATTTGGACTGTTCAAGATGGAGAGAGAAATTATTCACTAATTGAGGGCGGAACTGGACCTTTGGTGTATCCTGCGGGACACGTAATGGTGTACAAATGGATGCACAGCATTACAGGTGGGCTGGACAATCTGAAAGCAGGCCAGACTGTGTTTCGGTATCTATACCTTGCGACCATGATGTTGCAAATGGTGTGCTATGTACTACTGCAACTTCCTCCCTGGTGCGTGGTTCTGGCCAGTTTATCGAAGCGTCTACATTCGATCTACGTTTTGAGACTCTTCAATGACTGCTTTACGACATTTTTCCTGGTCTTAACCGTGCTCTCCCTGTTGCTGTCTGCTCGCTTGCAGAGGCGCTCCTTGTGTCTACTTGCAAGTTGCACGTATACGGTAGCACTGAGCATTAAAATGAATGCTCTGCTATACCTCCCAGGTGTTTTGCTTTCGGTTTTCCAGTTGACAGGGGGAAATCTATTCCAGACAGTATGCTGTGTTGCGGTTATGGCTGGCTGGCAAGTGTATGTGGCAAGATCTTTCATTCTCGGTTATGCTTTGGAATATTGGGGCACAGCGTTCAATTTTGGACGCCAGTTCATGTACAAATGGAGCATAAACTGGCAATTTGTTGAAGAGGAGGTTTTCCAAGACCAATTGTTCCAGCGCTTGTTACTTGCAAGCCATATTGTGGCCCTGGCGGTCTTCGTGGGCACACGGTTCTTCCCCTATACACAACAAATTCGCGACTCACTGCGCGCACTGTGTCATCCCTTCTCACGCGTCCTCGAAAGATACCCTCGTCCTCTGCCTTTGGATATTGGATACACTCTGCTCATGACTAATTTCATTGGAGTGATTTTCTCCCGCTCTTTACATTACCAGTTCCTCTCGTGGTATCACTGGACACTACCCGTGATAATTCACTGGGCCAAACTTCCGGTGTTTATTGGTGTTCCATGGTACTTAGCCCATGAGTATTGTTGGAACAGCTATCCTCCTAATGCCACGGCCAGTGCACTTTTGTTCGCTTTGAACAATTCTCTACTCATTCTTGCGTATTGGAACTCTCAGCGCTCGCTTTCGATTGCGAAAAAAATTCAGTAGGTCCTCATAAACTGCTGGTTCTACTTAAATGACTTATTCCAATCAATGGTCTCTCCTTCAGGCTGTATATTCTATCAATATGATTTGTCTATTTATAATGTCACTGTCGTTTCGTATCGCAAGATGTTTTGTTATTTAGCTTCGAATTTTTCATGAGGGGTCCAGGTCGTCAAGAAGTGGATGGCTTCGACAACTCCGATCTCCCCCGGACAAAGACAAATATAGAGCTTAATAGGCGGTTTTCAATAGCGTCAACAAGCATTTCGGTTACGAGGGCTAGCTTTCTGAAAATAAACACGCATCCCCAGTGAAATTTGCGATTTTCAAGCGACTTTAGCGCATTTCGAGTGTTACATTCGAACTCCGAAACCGAAAACCCAGATACAAGTGGGAAAGAGCATGTCTTCGGGATCCAGAGCACTGCATATGGATGATGAGTACGGTGGGCAGCAGCTGTATGTGGCGAGTGGGGCTCCCCAGGCCCAGGGAGAGCCTCGTAACACGGCAACACTCAATGGGCGTCCGGCCGCGAGACTTCCCACGGCTCAGCAAACGCAGCGACCTGGAACGGGCCAGTATGCGCGAGAAACAGAAGTTCGGACTTCGAAGGATTCTAATAAGCTATTGAATGCCTACATTTACGATTTCTTGTCAAAGTCTTCACTGACTGAGACAGCAAAAGCATTTTCACGAGAGGCAGTCATTGAAGAGAATGGCCAGCGTCCTAGCGCGGATATGAGGTTCAAGCCACAGAACGATGCCCCGCAGGGTTTTCTGTATGAGTGGTGGCAGATTTTTTGGGACGTGTTCAACGCTAGGACCCATCGAGGTGGTTCGGACATGGCACAACAGTACTTTCAGCTACAGTTTGATTCGAGAAGACAGGAACATACATACCGTAACGTGGCGATGCATGCCGCACGCATGCAACAGCAAGTTGAACAACGAGGAGACTACCAGGGCGAGGTGTTTGACCCAACAATGTTCGCGATGATGTTTTCGGGTGGGGGATATGCTGCTCCGGCCCCAGATAACACAAATGTTGAGAATGGCAGACCAATTATTCCGGCACAGCAGATGCAAAATCAGCATCCGCGCGCTCAACACCATCCGCAACAAGATGCTCCAGGCCAGGTTCAGGCCCAGTCTCATGCCCATGCGCAAGGTCAAGCCCAGACTCAGGCCCAGGCTCAAGCTCAAGCTCAGGTCCAGGCTCAGGTGCAAGCGAGAGTAATGGCTCAGGCTCAGGCTAGAGCTCAAGCTCAGGCACAAGCACAAGCACAAGCTCAGGCTCAGGCACAAGCTCAGGCTCAAGCACAAGCCCAGGCTCAAGCTCAGGCCCAAGCTCAAGCTCAGGCCCAGGCTCAGGCTCAAGCTCAAATTCAAGCACAAGCTCAAGCCCAAGCCCAAGCTCACGCTCACGCCCAGGCCCAGGCCCAAGCTCAAGCTCAAGCTCAAGCTCAAGCACAAGCACAAGCTCAAGCACAAGCTCAGGCTCAAGCTCAAGCACAAGCTCAGGCTCAAGCTCAGGCTCAGGCTCAGGCTCAAGCCCAGGCTCAAGCCCAGGCACACGCACAACAGCTAAGGCAGCGTCAGACTCCCACTATTGCACCTCAAATGCACCAGCCCTCCCGACAACAGCCACACCATCCGCCTCAGCCGCAACAACCCATGTATGGGCAGCCTATGCAGCAGCAACAACAACAGCAACAGCAACAGCAACAACGACAACAACCTCAGCCCAATCAGAGGTACGGTCAGCAAGTAATGGTCAATGGCGGTAACTCAATGCCAATTAACGGAACGCATATGCCCATGTATATGAACGCACCTGGTAAGCCACCAATGAAACCTGGTTTTTCTCAGTCATACGTACCACAAGCAGGACCCCCACGAGGACAACCCCAAAATCAGCAAGGACCTCAGTCTCAGCAACATCGCCAATTACAGCCGCAGCATCTACAGCAGCTTCAGCAACAGCAAGACCAAAATCAACAACAGCTCCAGCAGCAACAACACCAACAACAACCTCTTCACCAACATCAGCAGCAACAACACCAGCAACAACACCCGTCTTATCCCCCTGCCCCTGCCAATAATTACGCAAAACCCTTGTCTTCCAAAAAGAGACCGCCACGATCAGCAGGTTCGCCCGAGTCTGATAATAATATAAAGCCAGAATCTCACCCATCCAGTGTAGAGGGCCTGCACAACTATCAAAAGCAGCTTTTGATGCTGGAGAAGGAGAATGAAAAAGTCATGACTTACAGATCTACCGTTTCCACACCAGGCCTCGGCGGACCTTCCTACGCTTCCGGTCCTACGAATAAGAACACTTCCGTGGCAGGATATGCAGGCGTATCGCCACTGGCTTTCAACTCAATTAACAGTCCGACAAGTTTAGGTTCCACTCTCAAATCCAAAGAGTATCTACGAAGAAGGTCAGCAACCAGTCAATCAACAGGTCCTGCACCAATCTCCAATCGGAAAAATCAATCCGAGCCAGTGACTCCCATAGGCCCCACGACACCTGCCAGTGGTATCACAAACAAACAAACACTGCCAACTTCCCTGTCCACCGTGACTGAAACTCCTCTGGAAGGCACTGACGAACAAGACGATAAGAGTGTAGGTGACAAGAAACCTGCTTCAAAGAGAGTAAAGAGACCAAAAAAGATGCAGCATTCTGCGTCAGCTTTAGGCTTATCTATGCACACTACTTCACCATCCATGGACGGTGTCATTGACCCTAAACAGTCTCGTAAAATAAGTCATACGAAACCTAAGAAAACGTCTGCTTTGCCAAGCACAAAGGGAAACAGAATTGCAAGGTCAGCCGGAACTACGCCGCTTACTACCGAAGATATACTACCTGGTAGTTCTAGTAGTAATGATACAGGCAGTAATGTGTTCCCCGCTTCAGTTGCGACAGACCCAACTCCCCAAACAGACTTTGATCCACTAGTTCAAAGTGGTCCGACACTCGGGGCCTCGGCATACAACTTCGAGGAGGATGATATTTTTAGTATCGGCAGTGTGATCTTAGACAAATCCTCATCTTCAAAAGCTCAAACGACTGTCACAGCTACTCAACGAACTCAAGATGAGCTTCCGATCGATGAACCTTTCAATTTGGATTTTCTGGACCCAACGTCCAGCATGAACTACAATGATCTCAACCATCTGAACTGGCAGTAAGACTTTCGACGGTGCAACAATCCGCCGCTAATCCTACTTCTTTCTGTTGCGCCAGAGCTGGCGTCTTTTCTCTGGCTTCGATATAGTCTACGACTTGAAAAAAAAAATGTTGAAAAGGGCCGGAACTCGCTATAATCTAGTGCGCTGGCAGAACCTTTCGAGCCCTGCTCCAGAGCTACTCAAACGTAAGAGTTGTATCAATATCTCGCTGCTCACAGGCTCGAAATGTTGATGGCACTTTTTACGAGGAAAGGCGGTTCAGTAATTTGTCGAAAATTTTGACATCGATGGTAGCCCAGGCAAAATAAATGCTGGAGCCTTTTCCAAGGAAAAAGCTTTACATTTATAGGCTGACTTCGGGTGATTAGGTGGTTACAATGGCTTCATTCTGGCGTGGCAATGGAGGAAGTGGAGTTGGTTCGACTGTTATGTCTGCGGAGAAAGACCTAGCTAACGACATAGTGATTAACAATCCAGCCGAAGATTCGATTTCGGACATTGCATTTTCGCCACAGCAGGACTTTTTATTCAGTGTGAGCTCATGGGACAAGAAGGTGCGAGTATGGGACGTAAACGGTGGACAGGCACAATGTCGAGCTGAGTACCAGCACCAGGCGCCTGTATTGGCCACACGGTGGTCGACAGATGGGACCAAAATTGCTTCCGGTGGATGTGACAACGCAGTGATGGTATTTGACGTAAGTTCGGGCCAGTCACAGCAAGTTGGTGCTCACGATGCAGCGGTGAAGAGCCTGCGATTTGTCCAATGTGGGCCAAGCAACACGGAGTGTCTGGTCACTGGATCCTGGGACAAAACCATCAAGTACTGGGACTTGCGTCAGCCCCAGCCGGTCTCGACGCTCGCAATGCCCGAACGTGTTTACACCATGGACTCCAAGCAGAAGCTGCTCGTTGTCGGGACAGCAGAAAGACACATAGTAGTGATAGACCTCAACAATCCCGCGGCAATCTTCAAGACGACCACCTCGCCCCTGAAATGGCAGACGCGGTCCGTGTCCTGTTATATCGAAGGCAACGGTTATGCTGTAGGGTCCATTGAAGGCCGTTGCGCTATCCAGTATGTTGACGATCAGGAGCAGCGCAAATCCGGCTTCTCCTTCAAATGTCATCGTGTGCAACAGCAGAGTACTGGGGCCGCGGGTGGGAGATCCAGCACCGAATCGCAGGTGTACCCTGTAAACAGCATCGTGTTCCACCCGATATATGGCACGTTTGCGACCGCAGGCGGCGACGGCTCGTTCCATTTCTGGGATAAAAATCTAAGGCACCGGCTCAAAGGCTTCCCCTCCCTCAAGGCCACCATTCCCGTCTGCAATTTCAACCGCAACGGGTCCATATTTGCCTACGCATTAAGCTACGATTGGAGCCAGGGCCATACGGGCAATCGCCCCGATTACCCAAACGTGGTAAGACTCCACGCAGTTACTGACGAAGAAGTGAAAGAGAAAAAGAAGAGGTAAGCCAAATACAACCTCCATTCGATCCCCTAATTCTCCTGCATATATATCGATCTAACTACGATATAATAAAACACTTGATGCCAATCTTATATCAAAGATTGCTCTCTAACTATGGTTATTCTATTTGTTCCTGAGCCTTTTGGTTACTGTTGACACATTTATCGCTCCCAATTAAAGTGCTTGTCCATTAATTGAGAGCAGACCACCATAGTGAAAAAAAAAAAATTTTCCAACTGAACATCTCAATAGGTGATTCGAGAAATACGAAACACAAAAGATTGACGTTTAGGAGGTCTAGAGAGGAGTTGGACTCTTCGAACAAATTGAACCTAGTTACTTATCCAATTGAGTGGTTTAAAGAAGTTCTCAGGATTTGTATAGATCGAATTCGAGAGATCATTTTATTGAAATTAGAGGATAGTCAATTGGTTTACGGACTTATAGGAACAATATGCCAGGTCAAATTGTGAGCGTTCCGTTTCTGTCCCAAGTGGAAGATATGGATAAATACCTGCTGGAGTACAGAAGCTTGAAGCTGATGCCTCAGAACGCGGCGTCGTTTGCACAGCATCAGCAACAGCAGCAGCAACAGCAGCAGCAGCAGCATCAGCTGCGCTATAACAATGCGAACCGAGGCTCACACAGCATTAATGGAATTAACGGAATGGGTACAAACTTGCAAAATGGGCGCAAGAAGATCTTGGATAATAACAGTGGCATTCAGGGCTACAGGTTCAACAAAAACGTTTTGAAATTTGGGCAGCAGCAGCAGCAACAACAACAACAGCAACAACAAGGTGTCAGTAGCACCTCGGTTCTCAAGCAGGGATACCCTCAGATGTTTTATGGGTCTGCCAACAACAGCACAGTGTCGTTGCCACCCCAGATGGCCTCGACAACGGCGTACGGGACAGCTTCTCAACCCCCACAACAATTTATGACAGCGAGCTCGTCATCCAGCTCCACTCCACCACCCAGGCTACATGTCTCTATAAGTGGAAACTCCTCTATTTCGTCTTTGAGTGGAGAGTTTGACTATTTATTGCCTCAGGACCTGAACGGCCAGTTGATGCCATTGGCCTCTACACAAGCTTCGACTGCGCCTGTGCTGAGCTGTTCATCTACTGCTTTGCCTGTTGGCGGCGGTTATCTGGATACAGTTTCTTCTACACCTGCAGCAAGCTTTAAGATGGATGATGGCGTCACTAGCTCTAACGATTTTATCAATGGGCTTCCTTCGTCTCTACTATCTGATGCGGCTGCTACTTCGGATTATGCCGGAAGAAAAGGTACGAACACTTTCTACAGTACTACTCCTGGCGTGGCGGCACCTGGTGTGGACTCAGCTACACACTCCTCAAACAACTTTTTAATGCCAAACTCCAAAAGCTGGGGCATAAACGCTCCTCAATCTTCGTCCGCGTCAGGATCTTTTGGTATCTGGAATAATGATATGAGCGTCTGGAGCTGAAAATTGTTCAATACTTTCAGTGGGTTGAAAGACTCTTTTTTACCTGTTTGTTTTTGTTTTTTTTTAGGCTATTAAAAACAGCGTGTTGACGCTATTGGGACAGCATTGCATTTGTTTTACAGAAATGAGATTAATCTATTTTCCATGTTGGTTGGTATGGATGCTTGTTTGGCTCAAATGATACACATGCCTTCAAGCATTCTTAATGGTAGGTGCGGTGAAGTTGCGCTAGGCGAACTTCGGCAAAGGAAGGGGAATGTCAAAGATGTGAATTACGTTCGACGGTGCCTGCTTATAGTAAGTGATAGCTGCCATCAAAAGGTTTTGCTAAGACAAAAAAATTAAGTTAGGTATCGTCCGATGTCGGGTATTCGGTGTAGGCTGAATAGAGGATATTTTATAAGTTGAATTTAGAATATACTTCTTTGTACATCATGAATGCACGAATAACATATTAAACTATTTACAATGTCGTTTTTGAACTCTCTGTATGCCCAGTTGCATCGACTCGATGGGCGCTAATGCCTTGCCCCCTGGCTTCCCCTGGCTCTGATAATTTGCACAATATGAAAGTGCTACCATTCCACCTTCAAAATCTCCTTGAAAACCTGCTCAAATAATCGAGGTTCGATGCGCCCTTGCGATAATCGCATGCCTTGGCCAATCAAGAATTTCAAGGAGCCCTTCTTTTTGCCTGAAACGATCCCTTCAATCATTTTGGGATCTTTAACCTCGCTAATAATATCAGAGCAAATGCTTCGAAGCTCCTGAGTGTCAATTTCTTGGATCGCATTTAAACTAAAGCTTTCTATTAATGACTTGATATCAGCAGCTTCTGTAACCGCGGATGACTTTGCCTCGCTGAGAATGTGGAAAAGGAGCAGTTTTGCACTAGGTTTGGAAAGAGAATTATGTTGTATGCTTTCCAGAATTTGTGCAAATGTCGACGGAGGTATGGCCTTCTTGGCCGTTTCTAAGGGAAGATCCAGTCTGTTCAGTCCGCCAAGCAATTCGTGAATAATCCAATTAGTAGGTAATTTGTATTGCACTTTGTCTCCAACAAGTTTGGTATATTCGTCAAAAGTTTTCAGATAAAAGTCAAGTAGTCCGCTTTGCTTATACAACTGGTCGTGGCCATTACCATTTAAGGCGAGAATTTTAGCGTCCTTTAAAGATAAATTATATGGCTCAGACATGAGTTTGCGGAGTTGCGTGTCGGGAAGTTCAGGTAGGGAGTTCATGATGCGATTGCAAAGATCGAGCGAAAGAGACAGTGGTGGAAGCTCAGGATCGGGCATATACCTGTAATCGATTGTCGTCTCTTTACTTCTTAATTTTACTGTGGAGTGACCTGTCCAACCACGAGTCTCTGAGTGAGCTAGCTCCTTGGCAGCGTTACCACTTCGTATTATATCCACCTGTCTCTTATATTCGGACTTGATTGCATTTAAGATAGAGCTTGTGTTTGATAAATTTTTAAGCTCGACACGGCAGTGGTCGTTTACCGATAGGTTAACATCGACCCTCATCGCACCAGTCTCGAGGTCGCCTGTGGATATTCCCAAATGTCGGACCAGATTTTGATATTTTTTGATAAACGCCCGTACCTGCTTGAGGTCTACAAAATCTGGCAAAGTCACCATTTCGATTAAAGGAACATTGCTTCTGTTGAGATCTATTAACGACTTTCCTTCTGATTGCCGATAGATCGATTTTCCAGTGTCTTGCTCAATCTGCAACTGCATAAGCTGAATCCGCTTATAATCTTGGTCAATGCCGTCTAACGCATTAGTCAACTCGATAAAACCGCCTTTAGAAAACGGTTTATAATGCTGTGTAATCTGGTAGCCCAGTGGTTGATCACCATAAAAGTAGTGCTTTCTATCGAACTGGGATTTCAGAGCAACTTGACTGTTCAGAGCAAGAGCGAGTTTTGTAGCGAAGAGAATCACCTCATTGTTTAGCTTCGGCTGGCTGCCTGGTAAAGATACATCAAAGAAAGATGTATGAAGGTTCGGTACCTCAGCGGACGCAAAAGGATCATTTTTAGAGAGGGAAAAGAGCTTGTTCCTTGTACACAATTGGGTGTGGATTTCTAAGCCGCATTTCAGCTTGTACTCTGGCAAAATCCTGAATTGATCCTTCACGACTCTTGAGCTATATTTCCGAGCAAAGTGAAGCATTGATATGAACGTTCAGGCCTGCAGGGGAAGATCTCAAATCACCTTCGTTAACAGTTCCCAGCCTAAATCTATAGACTGGGGTATCACCAACAACGATCAAGTTCTCTCGTCTTCTTCTTCCTGCATATAGCTAACATTTAACCTCTATCGTATGTCCTCAATATCTTGAGTATACTCCTGTAAAACACCTTTAGTATCTTGTTGCCTTGAAGACTTTTGTCAGGTTTCTTGCCGTTTCCTGGCTTTGGTTTAAGGAACATGAAAAATGGCAACAAATATGAATGAGTCAAATATCCTGGCGAGTGCTCATTGGCCCAGGCTGAGCCCGTGGTAGAGAATTTGAGCCTCTTCGTTGGTATATAATTTTTGTATTATGGGTTGTGATTGTACTATAAATGATGAAGTACTAGCTAATGTGACTGAGGGCGTCAAAATCATGAATAAAAAAACTGAGGAGTAGAGGTTGAATGAAATTAATTATTAAGTAGGCTCATGAAATGGTGTCTTGATTCCAGTATACTTGATCATCAGTCTTCTTCTTTCTTGCGTTCTCAACGCAACGGCTTCTTTCGAGAACGCAGGCCGATTTAAAATGACGATGCATAGAACACTTCTCCAAAGTTTGGTCTGCGATATCAATTGATCCAGAAGACGAGTCTTTCAGGAGCTCGTTAGGATCCACACATTCAGAGAAGATATCTTTTTGATTTCTTTCTGCTAGCGATGAATGAGGCATTAAATTACGCCTGCTTTTCACCCTGTCACTGGTACCATTCTGCGCTGGACCAATAATAGATGGTGTAGAAGTAGTGGGAGATGGCCCTATGAACAACTGTGCAATGGGGAAATCTACAGCAGCGGGACCCGGATCAAAACTGTGGTCTGAGCTTAATTTCCAATCTGAAATGAGCCGATTATACACTTCGCTTCCGTAGCAGGACTCTCTAAGATTGAGCAGCTGGGAACGTTTGGACTCTGTAATCATCTCCAACTCAAAGAGGAGAATGTTACGGAAGTTGTTCAAAGGCAATTTCACTCTTTTCAGCTGCGCACAAAATGGATGTCCACAAGGCACATCCATCTCCCTCTCACAAATCATATATTGTAGCTGGTCCAAAGCATGGTGTGTTAATTTCACCACTTTTTGCGAAGGTGAATCTTCTTTTGGTATCTGCGTTAGGATAAGTGCTGTACTTTTTTTTTTCGGTGATTCTTGCAATGCCTGTGAGTTAGGTTCACTAATCAGGTCTTTTGGCGTCTGAAATCCGCTAGATTCAGGTATAGATTGGGGTATTGCATTATGTTCTTTCTCAAATGTGAGCTTCGGAGTCAGCTTTTTCCTCGAGAACTTTTCTGTCTTCGAGACCTTTTTTACTACCTTCGGATTACTTGCGTGTACGATATTGACGTTCTTAGCACTCAGAACATTCATATTGATCGATTGAGTTCATATAGTTATGGAGGCCCAATGGATAAATGAACTTCACTAATGACAGATGCTCGGTCCTGAACTGGTTTTGTGTCGTCGAGTACTAAAATGTCAGACAATTGATAAAGTGATAAGACCACGTGTGTATCACGTTATTGTTGATAATGTTACCCGGACAGTAGGAATGAAGCTCTCAAAGAGACATGACAGAAAAAATTTTTGGTACTCGATGGCCATAATAAACACGATCAATTCCATCTTCACGCGACGACAGTTGAGGTGGTTTCTGGAAGCCCTTGAAGCATGTCGATATACTCTACGCCATTGAAAAGTGGGATTGACTATACAAGGAATGTTGTAGTGCCTCCCAATGGCGGTGTAGGGCCCATAAACGACACTAAAAACATAGAAAGTGCGAGCGGGCACTTGACGATCCCAGGATATAATATTTTGGCTGCTGGAGCGAATCTGGGATCTACAGGGGGGGAAGAACACTTACGAGTGGTTGGGTTTGCCTCCAAGCCATCACTGGAGCTCGCGAGCCAGTACATAGATCATCTGCAGACAAAAGACGCGAGTACCCCTGTGCTAGATGAAAGATCGTACTACAACAATGGTGTCAACTACAATTTTAGCAAAGAAGTAGGAGGTCTAGGGGCCTTCACTCCTTTCGAGCGATCAGAGGTTGTCAACATTCCGGATGAGATCTTACGCGAGGCGTCAAAGACAGAGATGAAAAGCGATATGGGCCTCCTTCCAGAATTGAATCGGTGCTGGATCACTATTGATAACAAGTTGATCTTGTGGAACTTCAACAAGCCTGCCGACTACCAATCGATAGATGATATCAAACATGCCATCCTGACCGTCGCACTAGTAAAACCTAAGCAAAACACATTTGTCGAGGACGTCAATTACCTACTGCTGATTGCCACGCCCTTTGATATATACGTGCTGGCCATTCAGTATGACAAGGCAAATGATGATCTGAACGTTTATAACACAGGAATGTGTGTCTCTGTTCATGGCTTAGATGTTTCCACAATTATTGCATACGAGCGTACTGGTCAGATATTCTTTGTTGGAAAATCTAGCGGCGTCAATATCTGGGAGTTGCAATATTCGAGTACCGAGGACTGGTTCAATAGCAAGTGCAACAAAGTCTGTTTGACACAGTCGGTGTTGAGCAGTCTCCTGCCAACCAACCTGATTTCAAAGATACCAGGTAGTGGGCTAGTGCAGTCCTTTTTTGAAGAAAACTCTAAGTACTCTGCTGAGCACCTACTGCAAATCTCTGTTGATGAGTCGAGAGGCATTTTGTATTCGTTATCCAACAAATCAATCATCAGAGCCTATAAAATCAATGGCAAACATTTGGGTGGCCCACTCACGATCGAGACATCGTACATAAAGCGGATTATGGGAACAACACCTGCGAGGGGCGCCCCTATATTGGGTAATAAATATTTGAAGATTTCCAGAGTTGTCCCCGTTTCCGAATTGGAGAACGGGAACTTATTCCTTGTGGCAATAACAGTTGGTGGCGTCCGACTTTACTTCAATGGTTCAGCAAGCAAAACACATCTCGAAGCTTTGAGATTGGAATCGATCAAGTTTCCCCCCAGCTCTGTGACTCCAGAGGCTATTGAGCAAGAGCTGCAACAGCAACAGCAGAAAAAATCCCTCCCGTTTTATTCTTCTCTTGCAAGTTCGGAATCCATAACGCTCAAGTTCCAGAAAAAATCTTCAGTTTTGCTGGAAACCACACCCGCAAGCACAATTGTGTCCCCAGGTATGTTCTTCACTGCTGTCACTAAAACACCTTTACAGGATGGCAATAAAAGTACACACGATCAAGTCTCTGGCCCTTCACTAGCCTCACAGGGACATAATCCTAACGCACAACCCACGCAACAGAAGCTGTTTGTGTCGGTACCCGATTATGGTATCTTGAAAAAGCATGGTAAGTATGTGGAAAACACCACATTGTTGGACACATCAGGTACAATCAAGCATATTGTTCCTATCACTCCTCTTTTCAATGCCACTAATAAACCCGAAGGTTATGCTAATGAATTCGCAACTCAATTCGCCTGTTCAGATTTCAGAGTGGCTGTGTTGACTAGCACATCGGTTGAGATATACCGATACAGAACCCCTGATGCAGTGTTCGAAGCTCTTATTGATAACCCGCTTCCCTTTGTTCTTAACTATGGTTTGACGGAAGCTTGTTCCACTGCTTTATTTGTTGCGTGCAAGTTCAACAAATCAGAAATTCTCAGATCTAACGCCCTCACCTTTTTTGCTGTAGGCTTACCGGGAGTTGCAGACATAAAGCCAAAATACAGCAGATACACTGCATCCACCATGTCATCACTGTTGTCCAAGCCGGCAATAGCATCTACCCCACAAAAATCTACGCTTGATAGCGAAAAATTGGGATTTGCGATTACCAGAACTGATGAAAACTATAACTTAGACGACGTTATTTTATCACCAAGATTTTATGGAATTTCTTTATTCATTGCAAGACTTTTCAGGGAAATCTGGGATAAGCCTGTCTTCGACAGAAATACAAACAGTAAGTTCGACTTCCAATCTCAGGTTGTCAAGTCATCTATCGGTACAGAAAACCTGATAAGGTCCATTTCCAATTCAAAAGCCGATGTGGAATACTATCTATCCTCAATCATGATTCTGAACGAATTCTTTGATACATATGGGAATTCAATCTCTAGCATTTCTGTGCCTTCATTCCAATCTGGGAAAAACATTGACAGGGCGGAAGAAGTTGCTAATCAAGCTGAAAACATTGCAATTAACTCTCTCATAAGGCTCATACATTCAATGAAGGAAGCCTTTTCCTTTTTAAATGTGTTGTTCGAAGAGAGCGAGATTGAAGGTTATGAAGGTCAATTCCTAGCCTTCAAGGATATTATGAAGTATTTGAGTTTCGACATTCAGGTTGAGTTATCAAAGCTAAGATACAAGGACATATTCGCACCGACCGAAAACACAAACAATCTTTTGCGCGAAATTCTCTCATCAATTATCAACAGAAATATCACAAGAGGAGGGTCGATTGAATACATCGCCACTGCCTTACAAGACCGCTGTGGCTCATTCTGCTCGAGTAGTGATATTTTAGGCTTCCGTGCAGTAGAGCATCTCAGGAAGGCCAAGGAAGTCGGTTTGCGTGATACGGAGACGTCAAATTATCATTTGACAAGCGCCATAAAGTTGTTTGAAAAAATTGTGGACAGCTTATCAATGGAAAGGATTAAAGACGCTGTCGCAACTATGCTGGACCTCAACCACTACCCTGGCACCATAGAATTTCTTCTGAACATCGCCAACGCGATGGACAAAGGTAAGCTCGCTTACCAGTACGTTGCCGATGGATATCTGGAGCAGGACCCTAGGAAAGTGTACTATGAAAAACGTGTTTCGGCGTACGAGTTGGTGTTTGAGACTTTGGTAAGGGTCGATGAACAAGTCTCGGCAGCAGTTTCCACGGGTATAGGAGGAATGAACAACACCGAAGAATTGACTAAGGTCAAGGAAGAAACCTACCTCACGGCACTGAAATACAACGATAAATTATTTCACTATCACTTGTATGATTGGTTAGTATCTCAAAACGCACAAGAAAAGCTTTTACAGCTCGATACCGAGTTCATTTTAATGTATCTACAAGAAAAAGCGAAGGGCTCCTTGGAAATTTCAAATCTGTTATGGGTTTATCAGTCCAAGAGGTCAAACTTCTTCGCTGCGGCCCAGATATTGTACTCTTTAGTTGTTTCTGATTTTGAAATTTCTCTAGGACAGAGGATCGAGTACTTATCAAGGGCTAATGGGTTCTGCAACGGCGTCTGCCCCCCTAACCAGCGCCAACAAATGATACACCTTGCAGGCATGATCAAGGAGATCTTTGATGTCGCTAGCATCCAAGATGACATTCTGACCCTGGTTAAGAACGACATCAGGATTACTCCCGAAACTAAAGACGAACTTGTCAAGCAGCTAGACGGTAAATTATTGCCCGTCAGCGACTTATTCAACGATTTTGCGGATCCTTTGGAATATCACGATATCTGTCTTGTCATCTTCAAAATATCTGACTACAGAAACAATGAAGAAATCCTCTCTAAATGGACAGAGTTGTTTGATTCTTTAAAAACTGAGCTTTCTTCTTCAGGAAATGTTGAGGAGTCTGCCAACTTTATCAATCTACTTACATCGGTAGTTGTCAGGGTTGGAAGGACCGTGAGGACATCTGAGTTTGTTTTCCCTATCACTGAGCTGTTCCCCATCATTTCGGACCTCTTTTACGGAAACCTACCAGAGGAGCACATAAAAGAAGGCTCAATCGCTTCGATATTCATATCAGCTGGCGTTTCGTTCGATAAACTGTACTACCTACTCAAGAACTTGATAGAAACCGCAGACTCGGTCAATAATGTTTACAAGAGGGAAATGACTTGGCTCATCAAGGAGTGGTACGAGTCAGACACAAAATTGAGAGACCTGATTTCATTTGATGACGTTCGCAACTTAAAAACCTATAGCATCGAAACCGACCCCATTGAAAAAAAGGTCAAGGAAAACGGAACTAGCATTTGAACAATTATATCAACTAAAGTGAATCACTTGAACGTGGTGAACCTTTAGTCCCTCTTCTGCATTGAACAATCCTCATTCAATTTGATGATACTGCGTTAAACTGCACGCAAAGTAGTAATTTTGCAGCTTTACAATATATTTATATATTGAATATCAAACATGATAAAACTGCGGCTTGATAATTGGTTTTGCTCAGTTACCACAATTCAAACACTAGCGGTAGCAAAACGTAGCCATGAAGATGATTTAATATAAAGGAACCAGCCGTTTATAACATAATTGAGATAACAAAAGAGCGCGCGACATATGGCACGGAGTAGACGGCAGTTGATAAAATATTGATCTTGACATCACACGGGGTCAGGACACAGTGGACATGGTTATTGAAGGAGCGAGAAAGCGCAGGCTAGGCTAGTTGTAGACAAATTACTGCAAGCAGATAAACATGCCCACTTTTGCTCGTAGCAAGGCCTACGCACAGCAGCCGAATGTGTTTTCTCCCGAGTAAGTCACATATAAGAAGCCGTCCTTGTCCTTATGTTCTTGGTAAATAGCGGACATCAAAGCCGCTGTAGGAGGCAAAGTATCGTTGACAAAGATAAATATCGCCTTTTCTGCAGGCAGTTTAATCCTCTTGCGAATCACGTACACGAACTGGCCCACGGTCAGATCGGCTGGCACCAAGTACTTTCGCTTATCGATTTCCGGAATATCTGATTTCTCGGCCTTCTCGCAGATGACAGGGATCCGATTTTCGAACTTCTGGCTGATCCGCTCAGACTCAGCCTTTCTCTTTTCGAAAGGGTACTCGGACTTGAATGCTGACTTCATGTTGTATTGTAATTGTTATCGATCTTGGTTGTGAATTTGACCACTGGTACGGCCTAACTTTTAAAGTTGAAACAATTGCCTTTCTTGGAGTTTGCTTCGGAGACAGTTGCTCCAGCCTCTTGGTAACTCAATGAAAGCCTTTCTCGAACCAAAAACTCGAAGCTTGATTCACTGCTGTTAAAAGGAGAGTGGTATTGGAATCAATTGTCTCATCCCCTGCTTATCTTTGGCCCCTTCACAGGTTTACAAATTTAAAACCCTACTGAGAGCCGGGTAATGATGACATTCTTTTACACGTGACACTATGATGGCTCGGAAATGCTGAAATGGGCCAAAGCATCCTCAATCTGCTGTTGTTCGAGCTCTAGAAGCCTTTCATATTCATCTCGTTCGTTAAGTAATGCTATCAGCTCTTCTTCTTCGAGTTCTTCCTGCTCTAGTTCCAAGTCTGCCGCTTCGTCCGGGTCGAGGTGATGAAGATTAGCCTCCTGAGCAAGTAGTCGTAGTTCACTGCCCTTCTCCAAATCCATTACGTCTTTCTCCATTTTGAGAATACCTCCTCGAGCTTTCACAGCTCGATTTTGCAATTGCTGATGTCGCTGCTCGTTTTGACGGCATTGTCGTGGAGTGGGACGCGACCCAAGGTCAGTTTTGGTTCGCAGCGGTGACGAAAGCGGCTGTCTTATACTCTGGTAGTTTCTACGACGTTCGCTGGTTAGTTTTTCAGCAATAGAAGTGTCGATGTCTCGCGTTGGTGTACGCGACCTGTTGTAGGAGCTAGGAGGGCTATCAGGAATTTCATCATAGACCGAATACTGTAGCGGACGTGGCGGACTGGAAGAGATTTGACGTGTGGAACGTTGATTCATCAGCGAGTGACCCAGGACGTGCTGCTTTCTGCTGGGAATGCAACGAATGGCTAAGGCATCGAATTCAAGGTTTTTTACTTTATGAAAAATAACGTAAGCTGAGATGTGTTGTTCCCTCTATTAACAAAAGAGGATCGAACCGCCCTCTAGTAGAATGGTATACCTGGTGGCCCATCCAAGTTCGTGAATCAAATAGTAAGTAACAAATAAAATTATAAAGCTGTTGTATAGGAGGTGGTCGTGTCTTTTATCTCGTTGTATAAGGCCTGAGTGTGGAAGTCACATATTCAGAGTTTGAAAAACTTCAGCTTGAAAATGGTGTCGTTGATGGATTGCTCCTCATCAGCAATACCGGTGGTGTTAGATCCATCGAACTTGGTAATTTCAGATCTGCAAGCCTTTGTCAACATCTCAGAGTGAGCCTTGATGACATTTTCGAGATCGATGGTGTCTTTGACAAGCTCGTATTGGACCAAAACATCGTCAGTAGCCTCAAGGCCGCACTTCTTTCTCAGTTTTTGGATTCTGTTGAGGAGTTCTCTGGCCAAACCCTCAGTCTTCAGCTCTGGGTAGATCTTGGTGTCGAGAATGATCAACACGTCTTGGTCGGTTCTAGTTTCCAAACCTTCACCAACCAGGTTGTCAGGGAGGACTCTCATGACTGTGAGATCACCGCTTACAAGCTCAATACCGTCCACTTCGATTTTGCCGTTTTCCAAGTACTTCTGAACGTCTTCGGAGGTCAAAGATGGCAAAGCGTTCTTCACCTTCTTGGCGTCCTTCTTCAACTTCTTTCCGAGTACTGGCCAATCGGCAGCAGCCCTGTATTCTATGCCATACTTGGCTTCATCCGAAGTGATGATCAAGTCACGAACGTTCAATTCTTCGATAATATAGCCCTCCAAGGATTTGACGTCCTGAAGATATTCTGGGTCACTGTGGAAGATGACCAGACTCTTGAGTGGAGTCTTCAATGAGATCATTTTCTTTTCACGGATATTTCTACCAAGGTCGATAACAGATTGCATTCTGGCCATGCTGCCCTCGATCTTCTCGTCGAACAGCTTTTCATCGACCACGGGGTACGATAGGAAATGCACGGATCTGCTGTCTGGACCGAAGGTAGAGAGCACGTTTTCAGGAATGTACTCCTTCATTCTTTGGTAAATGTTGTCAGACAAGAATGGAGTGAATGGGGCCATGGCGCACACGAATGTGAACAGCGCATCGAACAAGGAGTTCAAGGCGTTCAAACAGTCTTGCTCACCGTTTTCACCCTTCAGACGACGACGGTTTAGACGAATGTACCAGTTGGTTAGCTGGTCGATGAAGTCCAACAGTCTAGGGACGACAGCGTAAAGCTTGTAAGATTTCATTTCAGCGTGAATGTTTTTGACCAAGGTCTGCAACGAAGCCAAGATCCACCTGTCCATAACGTTATCACTCTTGATCGTAGGATCATACTTGAAGTCGATGTTGGATGTTTTCTTCAACAACGAGATTTGACCATCCAAGAACTTGAAGGAGTTCCACCATGGCAGCAACACCTTGGAAACAACTTCCTTCACACCATCTTCCTTGAACTTCAGACTTTCAGCCTTCAAAACTGGAGAGTTGATCAAGTACAATCTCAAAGCATCGGCACCGTATTTATCCAGCACAAGATTTGGATCAGGGTAGTTTTTCAAACTCTTGGACATTTTCTTACCATCAGCGGCTAGTACAATACCACATACGATAACATTTTGATAAGGGACTTGACCAAAGAGCTGAGATCCCAACACACCCAGGGTATAGAACCAACCTCTGGTTTGATCCAAACCTTCGGAGATAAAGTTGGCAGGAACCCTCTCTTTGAACTTATCCTGGTTCTCGAATGGGTAATGCTGCGAGGAATAAGGCATAGATCCTGACTCGAACCAACAGTCAAAGACTTCCTCGATTCTTTTCAAGACACCCTTGCCCTTCTTGGAAGGAATAGTAATGCCGTCGATAGAGTCACGGTGCAGATCTTCAATAGTCTGAACGCCAGATAGATCCTTTAGCTCCTGCACGGAGCCTACGCAAACGACTTCCTCGTAATCATCCGAGACCCAGATTGGAATTGGAGTACCCCAGTATCTGTTTCTGGAAACATTCCAGTCGCGAGCGTTTGCGATCCAGTTGGAGAATCTCTTCTCCTTGATCACGTTAGGAACCCAGTGAGATTTCTGAACCGAGTCCAGGAATTTAGGAATGATAGGCTTCACACGCACAAACCAAGCAGGCACAGATCTGTAAAGCAATGGGGTGTCGGATCTCCAGCAGAATGGATAACTATGTCTGAATTGAGTGTTGGCCAACATTGTGCCGTTGGCTGTTAAATCTTTGATGATTTGCTTGTCGGCGTCCTTAACGTATTGACCAAGATAGTCAGTGACTGGCAATGTAAACTTACCGGCGTCGTCAACAGGATTTGGAAGTTCATCATCCTCTGAAATAATACCGTGCTGCAAACAGACCTTGTAATCCTCTTCACCAAAAGCAGGTGCGTTAGAAACAAGACCAGTACCAGAGTCACTGGTAACATAGCTGTCCTCGATGACTCTGAAAGCCTTGTCTTTGTAAGCTTCCTTGTAGTAAGGGTAGACAGGTTCGTACTTTAGACCCACCAGATCCTTACCCATAATCTTCTCAACAACCTTGTACTTTTCCTTTTCCGGCTTCTTATACAGAGTCTTGATCAAGGATTCTAGAATGATGAAGTGCTTGTCCCTGGTTTCATCATAGATCTTGACATATTCAAACTCGGCGTTGACACACACCGCCAAGTTGGAAGGAATGGTCCAAGGAGTAGTGGTCCATACAACTAGGTAGGTGTTGTCCATCCCAATGACCCTGAAGCCCCACGTGACCGCTGGGTCGCTAACGTCCTTATAGTTCTGTTGCGCTTCAAAGTTACTCAGAGGAGTGGTGCACCCAGTGGAGTAAGGCATGACCTTGTAACCACGGTACACCTGGCCCTTCTCGAACAACTGCTTGAAAGCCCACCAAGTGGATTCCATGAAACTTGGGTACATGGTCTTGTAGTCGTTGTCGAAATCGATCCAACGTCCCATACGGCCAATGGTCTTACGCCACTCCTCAGCGTACATCATAACAATAGCTCTACACTCATCGTTGTACTTGTCGATACCCATCTTGTACACATCTTCCTTGCAAGTAATCCCGAGTTTCTTGTCGATGATGTGCTCAATAGGCAGACCGTGAGTGTCCCATCCAAATCTTCTTTCCACATGGAATCCGTTCATCGAAGCGTATCTGGGAACCACATCCTTGACAGTCGAGGTTAGAATATGGCCGTAGTGAGGAGTACCAGTGGCAAAAGGAGGTCCGTCAAAAAACGAAAACTCAGGTTTCCCTTCTGTAAGCTTCAACGAAGTTTGAAAAGCATCGATTTCATTCCAAAGGTCAAGAATCTTTTCCTCTTCCTTTGGAAAAGAAAAATGGCTCGCTTGCTCACCCATTAGGACTTTAAATGTATTGCGTTGGCGGCTTTTGCACTTCTTATATTTCCAAACTGACAATGACTGATTCGAATATATCATGAATTTACTATGGAAAGGGAATATAGAAAAATTTTAAAGATCGCACTCGTACTCGTACTCAACAAACGATCTCTCTCGACGAAGACTACTGTTAGTCAAGTTAGGACAACAAAGAGAGAGTAGAAACAGGCCATTTCTAGCTCAAAAAGTCATCACCTCTCAAGTCAACAATATAGAACTGAAAATTGATCTTAAATCAGTCAGTACATACATGAACTATGTATATTTCGTATCCGTTGTTCCGTTAATCTAGGGTATTCGTTAAATTGACAGGATTATCAATCCACCACCGTTCATTCATTACATTATACTAGAGATTAATCAACCTCCTCCACGGTAGGTCCTGAGTCGGGGCCTGCAGCGCCAGGAGTTGGGCCGCCGAAACCTGGGCCGGCAGCACCTGGACCAGCAGCACCTCCTGGTGGGGCACCGCCAGATTGGTAGAATTTAGTCATGATAGGATTGGCCACTGCCTCAAGTTCTTTTTGTTTATCTTTGTACTCATCAGTCGAAGCAGCCTGAGAGGAGTCGAGCCAAGAAGTGGTTTCTTCAACGGCAGAGGCGAGCTTGGCTGCGTCTTCAGGGCCAACTTTCTCGCTGAACGCGCTCTCGCCAGCGGTGCTTTTCAGACTGAAGGCATAAGCCTCTAGCGAGTTCTTTGTTTGTACACGTTCAGCCTCTTGCTCATCTTCGGCCTTGAACTTTTCGGCGTCAGACACCATTCTGTCAATGTCTTCTTTGGATAGTCTACCCTTGTCGTTGGTGATGGTGATCTTACTTGACTTACCGGTACCCTTTTCCAATGCGCTCACGTTCAAGATACCGTTAGCATCGAGATCAAAGGTGACTTCGATTTGTGGTACACCTCTAGGAGCAGGAGGGATGCCACTCAATTCGAACTTACCTAAAAGATTGTTATCCTTGGTTCTAGTTCTTTCACCTTCAAATACTTGAATGAGGACACCGGGTTGGTTGTCGGCGTAAGTTGAAAAGGTTTCCGATTTCTTGGTGGGGATCGTAGAGTTACGAGGGATCAACTTGGTCATGATACCGCCCGCGGTTTCGATACCCAAGGACAATGGTGCCACATCCAATAGCAGCAAGTCTTGGGTCTTTGAGGACTGGTCGCCAGTTAAAATGGCAGCCTGAACTGCAGCACCGTAGGCAACGGCCTCATCTGGGTTGATGGAACGGTTTGGCTCCTTACCATTGAAAAAGTCGGAAACCAACTTCTGCACCTTAGGTATACGCGTGGAACCGCCCACAAGCACGATCTCGTCCACTTGGGACTTGTCTAGCTTGGCGTCGCGCAACACCTTCTCCACGGGCTCCAATGTGGAGCGGAACAGGTCTGCACATAACTCCTCAAACCGCGCACGTGTCAGAGAGGTGTAGAAGTCAATACCTTCAAACAGAGAGTCGATTTCAATCGAGGTCTGCGCAGACGAGGAGATAGCACGCTTGGCACGCTCCGCGGCTGTACGTAGACGCCGCAGGGCACGCTGGTTGCTGGTTAAGTCACGCTTGTTCTTGCGCTTGAATTCATTAGCCAAGTGATTCACAAGACGGTTGTCGAAATCTTCACCACCCAAGTGAGTGTTACCTGCGGTGGCTTTGACTTCGAAAATACCCTCGTCAATCGATAGCAGCGAGACATCGAAGGTACCACCTCCCAAATCGAAGATAAGCACGTTGTGTTCGCTGCGGCCTTTCTTGTCCAGCCCGTATGCAATAGCTGCGGCAGTTGGTTCGTTGATGATACGCAGCACGTTGAGCCCTGCAATCGTACCGGCGTCCTTGGTGGCCTGACGCTGCGAGTCGTTGAAGTACGCAGGCACCGTCACTACCGCATCTGTCACGGTCGTGCCAAGGTACGCTTCTGCGGTCTCCTTCATCTTCCCCAGCACCATCGACGAGATCTCTTCAGGAGTAAACTCCTTGGTCTCGCCCTTGTACTCCACCTGCACGTGTGTCTTGTTCCCATCACGGCACACTACCTTGAATGGGAAGTGCTTGGCATCATTGACCACCTCTGGGTCATCGAACTTACGTCCGATCAACCTCTTGGCGTCGAAAACTGTGTTGGCAGGGTTGATTGCCGCCTGGTTCTTGGCAGCGTCACCAATCAGTCTCTCTGTGTCCGTGAACGCAACGTACGATGGTGTCGTCCGGTTACCTTGATCGTTCGCAATGATTTCAACTCGGTCGTTCGTAAAGTGTGCCACACATGAGTATGTGGTACCCAAATCAATACCTATAGCTTTTGACATCTTTGTCTTTTCGTTTACTAGTGCTTGTTTTGACTGTGTCTAGTGTCTTGTGACATTCTGAATCTGTCATCTCGAGAAATGCTTCATTCCTTGCCTTTATATACCTTTGGCGCCGCACTCATTCGGCTCGCTCCCCTATGTATCCCTAATTATTGGCAACACTGGAAAATGGCGCAAACTCTCGTTCCAGAACCTTCTGGGCGATTCTGGTGACTTCTGGGAGTTATAGCTAGTTTGGGAGGGCTTAGGAGGTTGGAAATAGAGGGCGGTAGTTGGGGTGCTTTGGAAGGTTCTGGAGGGTTCCAGAAAAGCCGCGAAAGCTGGAGAGCAAGTAGGAGTGTTGTAGTAACGGGAATTGAAGTGAGATTGCGAGGGGAATTGGTAGAAAGTATGGGACTTGTAATGGGAATGGTCAGGGACGTGGTAAGTGGCAGTGGTGTAGAAACCTTTCTAAAATTAAGCGCGGCTAATTATTTGGCCAGCAACGTTTTTAGGGTAATTAATCCTGGGGCAAGAAAAAATTAAATTTGTCCGGGAGATGGGGCACGTGATCGTCACGTGCTGGACCGCCGTCGATAGTGCACGCTTTCTACTACGACAGGGCCATCATCATCGTCAGAGCTAAAGCTCAGAGTATGTTCTGGGTTATTTGCATACTCTTCTACTTCGTTTCCGTCGTTGTCGTCAGAGAGTTCCGGCAGCAGCTTCGCTGCTGCTGCGGTTGTCCTGGGCAGTTTCAGACCCTGAAATGAGTCCGTAAGGCATCGCAGCCACACGTGCTCGTTAAGAAGCGAGTCTGCATAGATCTCAGGTACCGTACGCAATTGACGTTCAAGTACACGGTCTAGTTCCGCGATTTCAGTTTCAGTAACATCGCTGCTACTGCAGATGAGCTCGATAATGTTGTGCCATTGCAAGCTGGAGCCGTAGCTTCCGAACAGCATTGCGTTCAAGTAAGACCACTGCAGCTCGCCCAGCAGTGAGTACATTGAGCCACGGTGATGCTGTGCCAGCACTACTTGCCGCAGATAGTAGCTCTTGTCCAAGTAGTCTTGCATGTGATGGGTTGCCCGGATAGCCGTGCGGGATTTGAAAGCAATTGGTGTGTAGTTCAAAGTAGGTTCCGGTGCGACCGGTGCAGCCGCAGGTGCCGGTCCAGGTCTTTGAGCCAGTACCTTTGTCAGGTTCGTCTTCTCCTCTTCCGTAGTCATCACGGAATCCACGTAAACAAATTCGCCGCTGCAGCCGGCCGAGTATTGGGCATCTACCCACCGGACACGATTGGTGAGCTCTTGCCATGCGTCTTCCTCGTCCAGCGATGGATAGGGAACCATGAGAGCGCTAACACTCTCGAACTTGTAGCATGCATCTCTTCTGTCAGAATCCTCGTGTACACCCTTTGGCACAAATAACTCTTGCGTACGATCATACTGGAACTGTATAAAGTCACTGGCGGTACTTTGAAACCAGTATCCGTATCTGGAACCCTCTTCTGAGTGTTGGAAATGAACTACATGCAACGATGGGTCCCTTGGGATATTTTTGATACCCTGAAAGGGCTGGCCTTGCTTTACCTCAAATGAGTACGTGTCAATACCTATTGTGACCGCATGGGGGACTTCCTCGATAAAGATTTCCATCAATATGGCACTCCTCTTGCAAGCAGTTGAATCCGATGACCTTCGAGATGTGCCAGCCCTAAGCTATCAGATTGGTTCCACGTATACCATGATCGACTTTTTTCGCGCCCCATAAATTTCCCATTTGACATCGTCCAGCTCTGTCCCTTCATATAACTTTTAGAAGAAAGCCCACCCATTCAGGTGTTCACTGGTGTGAATTCCTGGCCAAGTGAGGCTTTGAAAGACTCGGGAAAGTTGTCAGATGACGGTTTCTGGATTCAATCAGCGGCTCACTTTTCTTGTAAATACGCTGTTCTAAGTGATGAAAACATATTTTACACAGACCTGTACTGAACTTTGTCATGCAGATAAACGATATTGCCTTTTTTTTCTGATTCACGAACAGCGTAGTAGTTTGACTTGTAAGCAGCTTGCGAAGTGTAGATTTAGTTGTAGCCGGAAGCCTTTTTTGAAGTATATTTTGTCTTGCAAGACAAGTGATATTCTGGCTCGCATCACACAATTACCTCCTGAACGTTTGCAGTAGCCAAATGCGATTTTGACGTATATTCATCTTGCAAAACAAGTGACACAGTCTGGCTCGCATCGCAGTCACCTCCTGAACGCGTTGACCGTACGTAGCCCGCTTCAACCTTTCTCAAACACCTAATGGTAAAGACTTGTATTGTGTTTTACAAATATTAGAGAAACAATTTACAAAATTGCGAGATATGATGACGGGAACAAACGAGAAAGGTTGCGAAAAACACTATCCTGCTTATTTCTTGGCAGTCAATCTTCTCAAGTAGAAGGCCAATTCTTCACCTTCCAAGATGTAACCGTCACATCTGCCGGATTGACCTGGTCTGGAAGAGATGGCGGCGTAAAGTCTACCGGCACCGAACTGGGCGTCGACAGCGTGCTCGAGCTTAGCGTCGGCAGCTCTGGCAGCCCACTTCTTCTCAGCAGTCTTGGACTTGGAGATAACAGTCTCCTCACCCTTGGACTTCTTCTTACCCAAAGCCTGACCGTAGTGACCCTCGTACCATTGCTTGAATGGAGTAGCGTCGATCTGGACAATGGCGGCCTTGGTCAAAGTGTTAGTTCTGACCAACTCGTTGTTGGAAGGGTGGTACACGACACCAGCAATTCTGGTCTTTCTGGTAACACCTTCGGAGGCCCAAGCGAAGTTACCGGTTTCGATTCTCAAAGCTCTGAACTTCTGGTTGCCACCTCTGGTTCTCACGGTGTGAATTCTCTTGGCACCGATCTTAGTGTTGGCAGGTTGACGACCTAATTCAAACTTTCTCTTCTTTCTGAATTGAGCACGCTTGGCACCGGTAGCAGCTCTCTTGTGGCGAGAATCACGAGAAATACCCATATTGAATCTGTTGTTAACCACGTTAGTATTTTAACTCTTGCTGAAAATTTCTTGGGGAGAACCTGGAGCGGTGCCGTTTACTCGACTACTGCTTCTGCATTCCGTGCCCATCCTTTATATGGCTTCCTTTCCGCCATTAACCCTATATCAGGGCCATCTTTAACATACTATTTGTCCTGATGTGTGTAATAACGATTCTATGGTAAAGCAGCAACGCATCAAATTCTTAACTTTTCTTTGACACACCTGCAATCCTGGGACGGAAGCCTGAGCGATGCGTCGTCCCAGGCCCTCCAGCCTACTGGTGGGCCATTCCCTGCGCCGTGCTAGCTCCTAGGCAGAGATCGCTAGTGGGACCCCTGCCTAGGAGCTGGAAGGAGTGGTCAGCCCAGGTAGCCTAGGTCCTGGGGCTTGCACCCACGCAATGCGGTACGAGCTAGGCAGAGATTCCAGCGTGGTCTGCCTAGGACCCTACCGGGGCCAGCCTAGACGGTCGCTAATTGCCCTTCCCCGCGGGGGGGTTGGGCTGTCTTCAAGGTCGTATTTCTTCACAGGGACGCACATTTTTTTATCTTTTTGGAAATTTTTAACAATAATTTAATGAATTATTCTATAGTATGTGGTGTCTGGATTTAAAGCAGTCATAGGTTGGAATGTCAGTTTTTTGGTATTTTGTTCGTGAGTAGTGATTTGATTTGGGTGAGTCTTCGTGGAGAGCGGATTTACGACTATATACATTGCGTCTCGTATGTGAAACGTTCAAAGCCTAGTCGAGTCTACTATAAAAATCTGAAACGTAGCTCTCTCACGGTAGTATACACATGAAATTGGGCCAGGGCCAATATAGTTTTCGATCACATTGTACGGTTGGTCTCAAAAAGTAGTAGCCCAACGGCCACTAGGCCTGTTTCCAAGCCGGAATACACCTCTATTCCCATAGATTCATCCTGGACAGTCCCTGTTGAGTAACATTTCTCACACCTGGTAGCTTATGCTCTGTCTACAGCCCATTATCGCCGTCGACGGTCAGTATTCTAAAAGAAAGTAGTGCTTGACATTTTGAAAAATTAAAGCGATGCGATGAGATGAGCTCATCGGTTCATAATCAAATTCACTAGAAGCGGCGATCAAGCCTCCGTTACACCCAAGATCAAAGCTTAGCAATGTCTACGTATGACCACGTTGAAATAGAGGACATGACTTTTGACCCCGACACTCAAATGTTCACGTATCCTTGTCCTTGCGGCGACAAGTTTCAAGTGTACATCGACGATCTTTACGACGGTGAGGAGATCGCAGTGTGTCCCAGTTGCTCACTGATGATCCAAGTGATTTTCGAGCAGGAAGATCTGCAGGAATACTACGAGGAAGCCGGTACTGCGCCGCCAGAGGCCGTGGCTGTAGCTGCTTGAGTTTCAACTGTGAAAGCGGGAGAAAAAAGCGCTAAAAGACTACCACCCGGTAGTACGGAGTCTCTGTCCTCTCCTAGGCCTTGATTCACTTCTTTCATCCTCTGCTACATCTTCACAGGTGCGGTGTGTAGACGAATTGTCTCATGTTATGTTCATGGAAGCGGCTCATCGTGCAAAACCACTCGGATCATTTCACAGTATGAGATACTTATGGTCGACTCTTCCTTACAAGAACTACATACAAAACACATAGGCTCGCGCACAGAGCTACACACAGAACGGCAGACAGCTGCACTCGAACACTGCTAGACTCCAAACAGCATTATGACTGAAAGAATTCTCGCAAAGCGCGACGAGAGCTTAAGAACTCAAACCATCGAACACAACAAGCCAGTACCAAAGGAAATCCCGCAAGAAGAAGTAGCACTCAGGAGAGTCGCGCGGCCGCTCAGACATGTCAAGTATATCCCTGTGAAGAATCTAGTTTTTTTTTCCAAGCACAATCCGCCGCAGTTCTCGTACGAATCCCGTATCAAGACGCCCATCCCTAAAGACAAGCTTGTGGTACAGGTGAGAAATGCAGGTCTTAACCCCGTGGACCTCAAGATCATGAATAGTTACGCCCGCAACATGAACCGCGAAGTAGGAATCGGCAGGGAGTACAGTGGGGTTATTACAGAAGTAGGGGACAATCTGCGGGGACAATGGAAAGAAGGCGATGAGGTATATGGAACTTTTTTCCACCCTAACCTTGGTGTAGGTACGGTTCAAAGCTCTATTCTGGTTGCACCTGCTCATGACGTGATTCTACGCAAGCCCTCGAACATTGGATTTCAAAGTGCCTCTGGAACCCTCTTTTGCCTTGGTACTGCGTTTAACATCTTGGATAGCTTGGAATCAAAGAACCAGTTGAACGAATCTAGCAGTGTGTTGATTAATGGTGGCACCACCAGTGTAGGCATTTTTGCCATTCAGCTCTTGAAGTATCACTACAGGATTCCAAAGAAACTCGTGGTGCTTAGTTCCGAGTATGGTGCTACGCTTTTGAAGTCTCTCTTCCCAGACTTGTGCGATGAGCTCATTTTCGTCAACTATGTGATGAATGCCCGCCAAATTTACAAGCCTTTGCAAGAAATGATCAATAATAGAGAAACAATCAGCTATGACGCAGAGACAGGCCAGCCAATTTCGAGTCCTTACGACCAAGGCAAGTTCACAGTTATCCTAGATTTTGTCGGTGGGTATCAGTTGATAGCCAACAGCAATTCCCTGCTCCAAAAAAATGGTGCATATGTCACAACAGTGGGTGACAACCGCGCAAACTACAGCAGGGATGTGTTCAACTCTTGGGACACGCCAAGCGCTAATGCCAGAAAGCTATTTGGAAAATTTTTATGGACTTTTGACTATGTCCACTATTATTTTGACCCCAACGCCAAATATCTCGCAAAAAACGACTGGGCGTCCAAATGTGCAGAACTTATTGAGAGTGAAGTGGTGAAATGTATAGTGGACAAGGTTTACGACTGGAAGAACTTCGACCAAGCTCTAGATTACTTGAAGCGTGGGCATTGTCATGGTAAAGTGATTCTAGATATTGAAAAGTTCTGAGGTCGTGACTGAGATATTTTTAACGCTTTTATGATTCTATATATGTGTGATTTGAAAAAGTACAAGTACGTATATGCTAACGGCCTACTCCGCGCTATGACAAGGCCCACGCTACGAGGAGCGCGGTTGCGAAGAAAACTAATATCCACGATCGCCCGCTCGCAGTCTTGTGTTCACTACCTTGGCGCCTTTTTAACTTCTCCATTTCCTCTTGAGCGCGTATCCTGTCCTCTGGATCCGTTATCTCGGAAATATCAATTGCTTTCTCTTTAGCAGCCTCTTCCAGCACATCCTTGTCGCTGTTATCAACCTGATCCAAGCCGTTTTTCTTTTGCTCTTGAAGATACGCCAAATTCTCCTTCACCAACTCTGGAAACACAGCTTTGAAACGCGCGTTCCTCAGGGCATTGTATTCCTTGGAGGCTCGCGCCATCTTCCTTTTGTGCTCCTGCGTCGTGACGATGGCTCCGGTAGTGTTCTCCTCACTTGTCATGAAACTCAGTAGGCCCGTCAGGATGGTAGATACTGACCAAGAGGGATTCCAAGTGTCAGGGTGATAGTCACTCATGGATAAGCAGAGTCTCGTGTCCTCCTTAAAACGGCCACTTGGAGTCACCATCCTAATTGCAGGTGGCTTAAACGGATAGTCTGACGGAAATACGAGTGTGCCATGGTACTGTCCACCCATATAAGGCGTATCGGGTGGTCCGGTGATCACATAATGCCATTCCAGAACATTATCCTCGTTAGGTTGTGCGATGATGAATGGAGGTGGGTTCTCCACCATAGATTTGTACTCCTTCGATAACCTTTTTTGTGCTTGTCTTGTTGCCATGCTCTACTTCTCTTACTCCTTCAAGGCTCTCGGTCCAAATGCAACGCAGGCACTCGAAACTAGTCTATTAATCCGTTGAATGCCCTGTTACCTTTATCTCGTGGCCTTTATTGTTGATCCAACGCTCTGTATGTCTGTCATTTTGTACGTTATTGGTAAAAACATCATTCAAAAGACTCTAAAAATGATCAATATTTGATCCGGTAGCTTCATTTCTTCTAGCTTTATTACCTTCTTACTATCCAGCTTTAACTACATCTAACTGTTAGAAATAGGGTGCTCTTTACTTCAAAAACTCACCGAAGAGTCGAAAATTAAAAAAAAAATTGGTAAAGTGAAGGTATAAAAAGCTTTCTACTTGGCTAGCGCTCTAACACGACGAGATCTGTGTTTGATTGCTGAAATATCTCAGTATAGTTTAGATACATCATTCATCAAGACCAGCTCGTTTGGCTAAAATAAATTAGCTGATATATTGAATCATATGGTACGGTTTCTGTTACTTAACAAAAATTTGAAGAGATAAGAACCACTTCAAATGTACAATCGAAGATGACAGGATTTAGCTCGTAGTAGCGTGCCGTTTACCTCTCACGATGTCATCCAATAGCATCAAACTTCTTTCGGGAAACTCCCATCCTGAATTAGCGGAGAAAATAGCCAGTGTTCTGGGACTCTCGCTATCTAAGATCGGAGTTTATCAATACTCTAATAAAGAAACCTCTGTGACAATTGGTGAAAGCATTCGTGATGAAGATGTCTATATCATTCAGACTGGAAGCGGTCAGCAGGAAATAAATGATTTTCTCATGGAGTTGCTTATCATGATACATGCGTGCAAAACTGCGTCTGCAAGGAGAATTACTGCAGTTATCCCTAACTTTCCATACGCGCGTCAGGACAAAAAGGACAAGAGCAGGGCGCCAATCACGGCAAAGCTGATTGCGAAAATGCTAGAAACCGCTGGGTGTGACCACGTTATAACAATGGACCTACATGCGTCTCAAATCCAAGGATTTTTCCATATTCCGGTTGACAACCTTTATGCTGAACCCAGCGCTCTAAACTACATCAGAAACTCTACTGACATTAAAAACGCAATTTTGGTTTCTCCAGATGCGGGTGGTGCTAAGAGAGTTGCCTCCATCGCCGACAAGCTCGATTTAAACTTCGCGCTAATTCACAAAGAGAGACAAAAGGCTAACGAGGTATCACGGATGATCTTAGTTGGTGACGTCAAGGGAAAGTCTTGTATTCTTGTGGATGATATGGCAGACACTTGTGGAACACTCGTGAAAGCTTCGGATATGCTATTTGAAAATGGTGCTAAAGAAGTAATTGCTCTGGTCACACATGGGATATTCTCAGGCTCTGCCAGAGAAAAACTCAAGAATAGTAAACTGTCGAGGATTGTATGCACAAATACTTTGCCAGTGGATTTGCAGCTGGACATCCTCGACCAGGTTGATATCAGTCCGACACTAGCAGAAGCTATTCGTAGGTTGCATAACGGTGAAAGTGTCTCATACCTTTTTACTCACGCGCCCGCATAATTTGTTTAAAGAAAAGACTTTAAAAACTCCTTATCTGGTAGAATTCGAAACCTACACGTCTAAATAAATCTGATTCATATCCTCGTAGAATGGTTAATATAATGCGCAACATAAAGCTTCATATTCAACCTCGTTAACTTGTAAAACTAGTCCTTGTTGAGCCTCTTGAAGCTAAACATTCTTGACCGTCTCTTGGAACTTTTCGAAGTTTTGTGCGGAGCGTCGTGTTCTTCAGGTACACCTTCGAGACCTATAGTTTGATCACCCCTCTTTAAGTCAGCGTTGATTCTGATCTTTTCGTCAAGCTTTATCAATTCATTAACACTCTCCGCATACGCTTGAGCCTTTTCGCCGTTGTCTTGCTCTGCAGTGTTAGTTTCCTTGTAAAATAACAAGTATGCTGTCGTCAGGTCATCAGAGTTTCCAACAAATTTCAAAACAGTAGATTCATTGACTGTTTCGACTGTCTCATCATCAAAAAGAAGCCATCCAAATCTCTCATTCTTGCAAATGGAAACGTAGTGGCCGTGATGGGGGCCACCACCCATATGAACAACAAGTCCCACCAATTCATACTGTTTGCACACCGACGAATCAAACGTCGAGCAGACTTTTAGGTGTAGCGGGTAATGTATGCGATTGAAGAGCTTAACGTTACAGTTCTGTCTTTCGGAATATTTGAACCTCTTCATGTGCAAGGCCAAATAGAAGGGCAACTGTTTAAGACCAACGACCCTTTCAGCCTCTTGCAAACCGCAACATACATCACAGTAAAATTTGTTAGCTCCATTGAGGAGCTCTTTCTGATGGAAGTCAGCTAAAGTAGTCTGGATGTCTGTTTCAGAATCCTGTTGAACCTCAATTGCAAAATCTAGAAATGGCTCATTCCTGTAGGTTGTGTTGTCACAGGTCAAGCACTTGGTCCTGTTCGTAAGTGTACCCTGGAAAAGGCGGTTTACGAAGTTGATGTCTCCGGGATTCTTAACGTCAAGACCCTGTGCTATCTGCTCGGAATGAGCGCCGAGATAGTCACTTACCTCGTTAAGTAGAAAATTCAAAAATTCGTGGGCATCCTGGTGCATCATTGTGCTGAAAAGAACGTTTTCTTTCTTCAGAGTTTCAACAAATTGTATTGGTGACACAACTCCGGTCAGGTATTTGTTTTCGGTTATGCTTTCGTACAAGTCCTTTAATGCGGTGTAGAGGCCAGGCTTCTCGCCAGCAGGTAGAAAATCTATCAGTGAATGATCGACATTAAGTACTGGGCCTCTTATTAAGGCGGCACTTTTCCGTTCCTCGCTAGACGTTTCTTCTGGTCTTGTTGACGAAGTCGGAGAAATGTTAGGTGGGGACGACGGAGTGAAAGAGTTTGAAGAATACGGTGGGGTGGAGCCTAGGGGTGGACTGCCATGCGATATCCTTCTCGTTTTCTTGTCTACTAAGCGACCTACGACGATACGCGTAAATCCCTCGTGTAGCTTTTCTGTTATGGAATCAGAGGCCATTACTGTGCCATGCACAACAGCTGCGTTGTGCAAGCGTTGCGCCCTTGATGACGCTCCTGTTCTAAGAGAGCTCTGGGAGGGTTTCCTGGAAGGCTCTTTCGGTAACGAGCCAGCACTTCCGTTGGCTTGATTGGCCTTCTTTGAATTGTCGCTCGCATTACTGGAGTGCGTAAAGCTGGTGTCATCGAAAATTCTAGGTTTCAAGCCCGGCATGTCGAGCATGCGCCTCCTGTAAAGGCTTGCGGGCCTTGCAGGGTACTCTAAAAGATGTACTCGGAGTTCTGGCAAATTGTATAGCACTTGAAGGACCGAGTTGCAGTAACAGGTATTTCCGAAATTCTCATACCCGAACACCTTGTTCGAGCCATCGCCATAAGGTAAGAGGGGGGTTACTGGAGGTTTAATTGATGGAAAGTAATCAAATTCGGACTCCAAATCTTCGAACTCACTGACAACGCATGACGAAGAATAGTGCTGTTCATAGCTATTCCCACTGAAATTTCGTTCTCTGGGGATGCGGTGCTCGTCTTGTGATTCCTCGTCGTGTGCAGAAGGTACGGGAAAGCTGCTGTCGGAACTCGTATGCGTCTTGTAGCCATCTGACGGCGTTAAAATATTCAAAATTTTCTCTCCTACAGTAAAGCTGCTGTCATTGACCTTACTTCCGTGTGTTGGGCCATCTTTTAATTGCAAATCCGGCTCCTGTTCGGCTTGTTCCTGCTTCGCTTTATGCCTGCTAGACTTGTCACCGCGAGAAAGCCACTTTTTCAGCGACATCACAATGATCCAACCCTCAAAATCGGTCAGATAACTCTTGTGAGCGTTGTAAAGTCCGAATCAATGCCCTAGAAAGCTGATATCTTGCCAATGGCGCTGAATTACTCTTTGTCTCTCGGAAACTCTCGAACCAGAGTACATATGTGAATACTGATTTCAGCTTCCTGGCATTGTCGATCCACGTGAGTCCGAAGGGGCACAGCCTCCGCCGGTGCTGCTGATACGCAAATGGGAATATTATTCTTCCACTAAAAATATGGGGAGAGAAACATGTGACTCTTAAAATATTGACGGTTGGACCTTGGCCGCGCAATAGAAGGACGCCCAGGACTCTTCTAAAGACGTGTGCATTGCGAATACCAAACCGTTTTGTATGTTGTGATGAAGACTTGGGATGCAATGGGCCTGCCCAAGTATATTGCTTGTTACTGATTTGCGGGCTCCTGTGCGGTAGGGCAACATGAGATAGCCACAATACTCTAGGTTTTAAATTGGAGCTTTTGATGTGTTTGATGGTAAAACCCTCATTTAAAGAGTAATCTGATGCAAGCTGTAATAGCTAGATATTTCGTTCCGCATCGTAGTTTCCGTTTTGAAAAGCTTTTTCCATTCCTCTGTTGTAAAGCAAACAGTTAGCTTCTCTCTGCAAGCTGTTGATCTTTTCTTGTACTCTGACTTGCAAAGTAGAAGTGGAGCTGGCACTTTCCAGCGAGCATCTGGAGATAAGTGCATGTTCGCATTTATCTCCTCAAATGCCCTCTGTGCGAATTGCTTAAGCTAGTCGTTACAGTAAAATGTAAACCATTCTTTTGATCCACAAATCATGTTCACCTCTCTCAGTCAAATTTAGTTCAGCGCTCTCGACAATGCTAGTCCTCCATTCCTAGGTCTCAGGGCCTGATAATAAACAAGCACTGGAGTACCACGACTCCACCAAGTAAAGAGGCCATTTAGGTTGTACTTCGAAGAAGGAAGTGACACAAACGATTTCCTGAGGTAAATTAGTTTCGTTAACTTTCATACTGAGAATACCGCGATCAAAAGGAGTTTCTTTTATCAGTTTCAAAATTAGCCGCTGAATTAAAGGGTTAAAGGTAGACAAGTAGTCGCATTCAAAACGTCCTTAGAACACTGATTCTTTGCTCTAAAACTTCTAGAAACTGAAATTTGCATTTGTTGTACCCTTCTACGCGTGTTGTTAAACTTGCTCTTCGAAACGATACGTACTTTAGCGGAGCGTTAAGGTAAAATCTAGACATGAAACATTCACACCATACATTTAAAATCTCTGTTATTTTCTTTGAGGGCCCTGCTAGAGATGGCTTCCATTTGCTTTGAAAGTCGTATTTGGCAAGACACATTAAACCTAAGCGTTCACCTTCTCGATAAAGTGCTAACGTACTTTTTTTCTCGCTTAATCTCCTTAGTAACTAGATTTGAGCTTGAAATCTATGTCTCGGCTTTTCAACTGACTTGTTGTTGATCTAATGACTGAATACGTTGGTTATAGCCTTGCAAACGTGATATAGCCGCCGAAGCCGATACATGATATAAAACGAAACTTCATTATGTACTTCATGGTTCCCACAGAAGAAAAATAAATTCGAAACAGAACAAGCTCAATTATCTGCTCTTTGCAATTAAATTATGGCTACTTTCAATTGAGCACAGTGGAATCAGGAATATAAACACCTGAACTTTCATCGCGTTTAGAGTTGAATTGAATGAGCAAAAAAAGAATGCCACTTCCTAGAATCGAACCAGGGTTTCATCTGCCACAAAGATGTGTACTAACCACTATACTAAAATGGCTTCTTATATTATATAGCGTAAATAATATGAGTATTATTCTTGATTGAGAAGCACAGATTAAGCTTCTACTTACCTTCTTGCCTAACAACTGCGAGACTAAAGGGCGAATCAGGCTCTCTTGAATCTTACGGCTTTCCCTTCTAAGGCAAGGCATCATCAAGATCAAGTGCAAAATATAATGCTTAGTTACGGGCTAGCGCAGCATTGTTGGAACTGACGTATTTGACTGAATTCGCCATCTGCCATTGTGTTCCACACCTGTACTTATATGCAAGGAATAATTATGCAAAATGTTAAGAATATTAAATACGCAAGGTTCTAGAACTCCGGAGCCATATTGATGTCAAACCAACCAAGGAAATCGTCGCTGCTTGAGTTCCCCTCGATCCAACCGGCACTCTGCTGCTGAAAGAAGTTGTCTAATTCCGATGCATGTTTTTGCTGCACTTGCAGAGGCTGGCCAGGTGAAATACCGCCATTTCCGTTCACGCCTGCGCTTTCATTGGCCAAGAACATATTCAAACTCGAATACGAATTCGCAGGTAACGGCGGAGAGCCAGTCACCGCCTCTAGGGATAGTGTCTTGTTGAAATTGGTGGCTGGGGGTATGGAAGCGTTTATGCTGAACAAGGAGTTCGTAGTTCCGGCAACCAAAGTTGATGCAACATTGTTGTTGCGGGTGATCGAATTCTGCGTTTCCGCCGAAGGCGTGCTTGCGGACCGCTGCATGGGCTGATCGAAGAGCAAAGGCGTCTTGGGTAGAACGTCTTCAGTAGTTGCACTTGTCTTCAGAGCAGTGTGTGGTGTCGCTGGGGCATTGTCTATCACCGAATATATGTTCTGTCCTTGAGGTCCCATGTCCAGCTTGACGCTGCCTGTTTCCTCCAGAACTGAAATTGGGATGCCATTAATGTACTTGATAGGGCCCTTCTGGTCGCCTTGGCTTTGTGCCAATTGCTTTGCCTGTTGTAAAGCAGTTTTGGTGGGTATCAGGGTCGTGACCGTGGTCCCACCGGGAGTTGTTTGGGTAATTGTCTCGAAATCTTCCTTGGAAATCTGGTTATAAAATGGCAGAGGGAATAGTTTCCTGCGGTACTTGGCAGCGTCATCATTGTTAGTCTCCTTTCCCGACTCTTGAACACGTTTAAAGATTTCGTCTCTGTATTTGGGGTCATTTTGCCTCCGCCGAGCTTCGTGTATGCACCAGACCAAATCATAAAATAAAGTTCCGGTTAAATGAGACCTATTCCTAGTAATGATTCCCTCCTCCTCAATAAATATTTCCGGTTGTGAAATCAACACGAAATTTAGTTTTTCCAGGACACTTGCGGTCCTGGATATATCGTTCTCAACACTGGCAGTCCAGGCAGTAAGCTGATTCCTGTAAAGCCGGTGCACCGTAACGATAGATTGCCGAGCTGAATCGACATACTTTTCCAAAAGTAGTGGTGTTAGGTGGAGCTTGAAAAGTATAAGCGCTGAGTAGGTTACACTTTGCCGAACATAGATGGGCAGTTGGATAAGTTTTGTATTTTCCAACAGTTTCGTCAGCAGAGTAACGACTTTGGTTGAAGATAAATAAGCCTCTGTAACGTACTTGCTTTGGTCTTCGGTAGGCGTACCAGGTAAGAAGGCAAAACAGCAGATCATCAGCTTGACATACAAGTAGTACATCTCAACGACGGTATCTTTTTCGAAGTTTAGTTTTATATTCAGCCTCTTCAATTCCCTTTCAAGAATAGCCAAGGCACCGGCTCTTTCTCTAGCGTCCATCAACCCATCGGGGGAGACTATGCTTGAGCCCATCATATTGCACAGTTTAGCCTGAAAGTTTGCAAGGCAAATAAGTTGGCGGAATCGATTAGGAACTGAGTTTTCATCCTCGCCCAAACGTGCCATCTCGATCAAATAGTCCGTCTGGGACGTAGGCGGCAGTCCTAGGATACTTGCCCAGCATTGCTCGGTAAAGAAAATCCCTAACCACGTCCTAGTTCTCCACTTTTCGGCGTCAGGCATTGAAGTCTGCGTCCTCGTGAACTCAGACATAAATTTCCCACGATGAAGGCCCAGCTGAAAGGATAACGACTTTGCTAATCCCACGAACCGATACGAGCAGTCGTCTAAAACTTTTTGGTTCGGCAGCGGCCAATTGCATAATATGAGCAAAGCCTGTGAAATATGAGTGGAACGCGGAGTTCGGATCCAACATGTCTCTATGGCCAATTGCTTTATTAGAGAAGCCAACTTATTGTATAATGTCGGCTCTGGCTCCGACAAACATGCCGTGAGCATGACCGTCCAGAAAAGAAGCTGTGATTGTGAATATAGCTCCGTTGCGCTATTGGAATACATGATGGGGAAGTAGGGGAGGAAATTGTCCACAAACTCACGATGTAGTTCATTGGCCTTCGTAATTGAGATTTTGACATCTCCCAACACAAACTCATCAATGCTCGCCTGTGGAGAAGGCAGGAGTGGTATTGTGCTTGTCGTCGCTACTACGTGCGACTTCTTAGCCGCAATATCCTCTTTATTACCTGAATTATCAGGGGTCAAACCGGGGCTGCTGTTTGAAGAAGCCGCCTCTAAAGAACTGGCATGTGTAGCTGAGTAGCGCTTAAGTGCGATTTGAAGGATTGGAGGAAGAGGCTCTTTGTTGTTACCGTTAGGTACAACACCACTTAGTAGAGTTGCTCTTGCAGCTGACGTAACTCGCTCGCTGGGAAATTCTTCACCTACTGAAGAAGGTGAACTTGACGCAATTCCAGAAGGTGATGCATTCTGACCCAATAAATGCGGTTCGCTCGTTAAGTAGGTCTGCACGGAGATTTTCGCCGGGGGAGTCTTGGATGACGCTTTCTCAGCCGGATGAACCTCCTGTATTGAATGGTCCTTGGACGGCTCCGCGCACTTGAGTGCCTCTTTACCCCAGTTAGTGCGCAGCAGCGCGCGAGCTATGAGATTCTCGTTGTGGGTGAGGTACTCGATCTTCAGCTTTAGCTCATCTACATCGTTGCGCAGGCTCTGGAGCTGAGATCCCTTCTTCGGCCTGAACCCCGGATCTATTTCACAGTGCAGCCCCATCCGCTCACATCGCGAGCACGGCGCTGGGAAATTGTCGTTGGCATTGCATTTGATCTTGTGCTGTCGGCAGTGGGTGCACGAAGTCACCGGCCTATGGCCAGTAGGAACTGATACTGCCTTGCTTTCGGCACTGCCGTTTTTTTCTTGACTGGCGCCAGCACTGCTGCGGTTTTCCTTGCATGGAGTAGCACCACCATCCGAATTAGCTGATGCGGCGTCACTGGAAGCGGGAACTTTAACTTCTTCGCATTTAACGTTTTTTCTCTTGCGATCGTTGCTTTCCTGAACCTGCTGTTCCTCTGAAATGCTATTACTTCTTCTCTTAGCCCTGGCCTTCCCAGAACTTTTGCTGGAATTTTGAATTAAACCGCTCATCACGCCATATCACTGTTGTAGCCCAAATTTCCGACTTCTACTAACGCCTTTCACGACTCTTGGCGGATTTCCAAAGATTTCTCGACAAAAAATGCCAATTACCACGCTTCCTGGAACGTTCAATGGTTCTCGAAGTTGACTGTTTCTTGCCTTGTCTTTGAGCGATATTTCAGGCTTGGTTGCGTTGAAATTTTTTTACACGAATGAAGATCGCATACAATGTCTGGCACAGCATCTCTGAGAAACTAGCCTTGATACGGCTAAAGATTACCATTTTAGACCTGTGGATGAGGATCTAATTAATGTAATCGGATTGTTAAAGGCAATCACGATCGCTTTCTTTGTGTGGCGATCTATTATAGCGAGTTGGACTTGTAAAGACGGGATCTTGGTTTCATAAAGGGTTCGAGACCTTACAACTGGGGAGCATCGGATTACAATGATGGAAGCTTTCTCTATTAGTAGTTTAGGTAGGATGGTTTTTCTTTCTTCTTGATTGTTAACGCTTCGAGCGACACGATTGGTAGCATCTTGTGATTATCATAATTTGAGCTGGCAATCTGCTGCTTAGGACCTGTGCTGAATTCTTGTGCTGGTGGTGTCTTGCGCTGATCTCTTTTTCAAGCGTCTGTAGGAAGGATGAATAATTATTGTGAGAGGTAGCAAGCTTAGTAGCAAATAGTGCTTAATTGTACGGTTATCGGGCACTATATCAAAGATGACGGTCAATCGTCGTTAAGCTCTGCATAGATTATCGATTCCAGGTCAAACCTGGACGCGAATGCCCAGAGCCGACAGTATACGGCTTTATAGGTTTCCACAAGATGGCCAAGACATTAGTGGAGATTCTAAGGATATGCCGCAAAATGTGCGTCGTTGCACGACGGAATGCATCACGGTTTCAAAGCTAAACGCATTTCGATTAAACGCGGATCCCGGTTTCAGGCTCTTTCTCGTTAAAAAGTTCCACGTTGAGCCCGACACCGCTGTATCAGCCAACGCTACAGTTAATTGATTACCTAATGCCCCACACAATACAATGTGACTGGGTGGTGCTCGACCAAATCATTCATTAAGGTCTCAAGACAAAGTTGTAAAGCTCATCGGGAGTCCCAGGGGATGGAGATTGCAACTCCGTCAATGCCTGTTAGCATGCCTTACGTACAAAAGGCGCATTACTAACCCTGGTATTGGTTATTGTATTGGTCATTCACAAGACATCATCTAATATTATCAAAAACTAATCATATTGGCTTTACGTAGAATTCCCCAGCGCAGCTAGTAGCACCACTTTAGGCCTTGGTGTAACGTAGGTAAGGCTTGACGGTGGAAAATTCACCGAATTTCTTCTTAGCATCAGCATCAGACACCGTAGGTGGAATAATGACGTCCTCGCCTGGTTGCCAGTTGATTGGAGTCACAACGCCCTTGCTGTCACCCTTTTGCAGAGCGTCGATAACTCTGAGGACCTCAGACGAGTTTCTGCCAACAGAGGCTGGGTATGTGATGATCAGACGCACCTTTTTGGAAGGGTCGATCACGTAGACAGATCTAATTGTTGCAACGACACCGTTGTTCAGGTTCTTGAAGCCTTCTTCGTCCACCATGTCGTACAGGAAGGCCACTTCTCTCTCGGCGTCACCAATGATTGGGAACGAGAACTTGTCCAGAGAGCTGATTTCCTCGATATCCTTAATCCAAGCCTGGTGCTTGTCGACCTTTTCGGCTGACAATCCAATCAACTTGACGTTACGCTGGTCGAACTCTGGCTTCAATTTGGCAAAAGCCCCCAGTTCAGTGGTACACACAGGAGTGAAGTCCGCAGGATGCGAAAACAAAACACCCCAAGAGTCACCGAGGTACTCGTGTAGGTTCAGTTTTCCCTGAGTGGAGTCTGCAGTGAAGTTTGGTGCCAAAGAGTTGACTCTTAGTCTTGGTTGCTCCTCTTGTTTGAATGTTCTGATCATTCTAACTGCATTTTTCAGAACGGGTTGTTGCTGGGAGACAGGCTTTCTGAGCTGCAAGAATTGACGTGCAAACATCTTTGGTACTTTAGCTATTAGAATGAAGTTTCAATTGGGTCAAGAGATTCTGCCACTGCTTTTCTCCGCTGCTGGATTACTACCGGCTCTTTATACTCGATGCCAAATCCCCTTTACGCAGCAAAAATTTTGGTATTAGAATTGATGTGGCTTTGATAGAATCGAGAGACATCGTCACGTGATATCTTCGTTTACCCCGCATTTTATCGAATACAAGATTTCGATGTTAGTTGAAGAGTCTAGCAACTCCAGATGTTTGAGTTGGGATGATCAAAACTCTCTGATGTATGTTTTAAGCTGTATGTATGTTTTTATTTTAAATCTTTACAATTGTTTGTCTTTTAATGTTTTAGAACAGTTGATTTAATTTCTGTCGTGGTCCTCGATGTCAATGATCAAGAAAAATATGGAACTGTCACATTCGCCAACATGGGTCCATTGTGTGTTTAAGTGCCAATGGTGATTGGAACTGAACTAAAAGGAGAATAACGCTGTTAAATATATGAATAATATACATCATACAACAGAAATGAGCTAGGCACCCGAAGAATGCAGTTTTAGTGGTTTACTTCCATGACAGGCACACGGTAAGGATACGGTTTCATTAAAGGGAGGATTGGGAAAGAAGAGTGAGGAGCAAGGGTGTAAGTTAGTGTGTGTTTCTTCACATAATGACACACTTTTTGCCCTTTTTCTTCTTAGACCTGGATTTCTTATCATCTTTAGGCTGGGCCGCAGTGGAGTTTAGTTTTATGGGTTTGGAGTTCTTTTTGGAGGATACTTTGGGGGCAGATACTGGCGTAGCATCAGTCAAGTCAAATGTTCGCGTAGGTTCGGCAGGTCTTTGAGATTCTGGTTGGATAGGTAGCTCACTTGGCGCGCTGGGGGCTCTGTCGTGCGATGCACTCATAGCGCTGAGGTTCGAAAAACTGCTGCCAGATGGTTTCCCTTTGACATGGGAGGGTGATGGCTCTAAACGACTGACTTCTTCCGGTTGCAGCAGATTGGAGGAAGATGCGTTAGCAAAGAGATTGAGCGTATTCACACTCTTTTGTTTCCTTAGACGCCCGCCGCCTCCTTCGATTTTGCTAATAGCGCGCGGATCATTGTTCTTTGCAGCTCTCTCGTACCATTTCATGGCATTGACAGAATCGGCCTCACAACCCCTACCCTTCTCGTAGAAGTAGCCTACCGTGAACTGCGCCTTCGGGAGGCCAGCTTTAGCAGCGCTCAGCGCCCATTGGAAAGCTTCACGCTCGTCCTTCTCGAAAGCAGGCTCCGCACCCATCACATACCACGCGCACAACCCGAGCATCGCGTTGGGTTCTCCTTGTAGTGCGGCTTGAGTGTAGTAGTGAACACTTAGACTCGTGTCCGCGGGAACTACTTCATTACCAGCTTCATAGATTTTACCCAAGGCAGCCGCGGCTTGTACGTTACCAAGAGAGGCGGCTTGTATAAATAGCTCCATCGCATACTTCATATCAGGGATAATAATATCCAGAAACCCGTTTTGGTATATTTTTGCCAGTTCATAAGGAGCAGCATTTGTGAGCTCATTCGCGCGAGCAGCGGCACGCGACAACCACTTGATACCGTTTTGCTTGGTGTTTACGTCGTGTGGAAGGCCCATACGACCATAGAAAGAGTAAAGACCCAGCTTGTACATGGCAGAAGGATGATTTCTACTGGCTGCAAATTTCAAAAATTCCACAGCTCTGCGCGAATCTCTCGTGGTTCCGTAACCTTCTTCAAAACAATATGCTGTTCTGTAAGCGCTTTCGATGTGACCGTGTTTAGCCGCAGATTGGAAAAGCACAAATGCGTCTTTATTATTAACCTTACCAAAAGCTCCCGAGGAGTAGGCATCACCAAGTAGGTATTGAGCGTCAGAATAACCCTTGACACTTAGCTTCTTCAAGTAGACCTGCGCCTCCTTCAAGAACTGCTTCCGCAGCTCTTCTTGGGAGACCCCGTCCTTGCCTGTCCTGTCGTCTTGGATGCTGGATGGTCCTATTGTGAGCGCCGTCTGCAACATGTATTGGGCGTACTGAAACAGAACATTCGGGTCCTTGGATTTCTTCACGTTTTGCTTGTACATTTCAATAGTTTTCAAACGGGGCACCAGCGATGAGTTGTTGGCTTCACCCAAGTACTCGGTGATCATCTTGTGAGACAAGTCTGCCACGCTTTCGTTGGTAGACGTGAACTGTGTGTCCTTATCGCTAAGCAAGAACAGGTGCGAGAGGTCCAGGGATTTTGGTCTCTTCTTACCATACGCATCGCTGCGTGGCTCCGAGCGAACACTAGTCCCCGAACCGTTGAACTGGGACTTGGACGAGCTCGGAGTGCCCATCAAAGAACTCACAGGCGAGGATGCGGACTTCTGATGCTGGCGAAGCTGGTCCCTTACGCCCATGGGAGACTGTAGTCCTTCAAATCCACGATGCACGTCTTCCGGCTGGCTTGTATCGCTTCCGAGGTTTGAAGTGAGCGACGCTTCGGTAGAACCCGGCTTGTCCCCATCCGAGTGATCCTTGAAGTTATAATTCACGGGTGTGGTCACGTCGAGGTTCTGACGGTACGGATGCGTAGCAGCTGCCATATCAACTGCCTCAAAACCTCTGAAATTGTTTAGATGGAATCAAAAGCTTTCGCAAGCCTCCAATTTCACCTATGAAGGACTCACTTCAGCTACATTCTTAGGTCAACTTTTTCAGATCCTTCTTATGCGACTGAAGTGAAATTTTCACCGCGAAAATTTCAGAAAAATAGAAACCTGCAGTTGATTGAACTGTCGACGCATTATCTCATTTGGTAACGGTTGGTAAGCGCACGTTGAGGTTAGCCAGAGGCTGGATTGTAAAATGCAAATAAATCAGAAAAGGTGTAGAGTCGGGGCCAGAGAAAAGCAGAGAAAATTCGATCCGATATGTGGGAGAAGGAGTTGGAAGCATTCTTAGTCGTCCTCTTCTCGGGGATCACCCACACCATCTTCGTAAATGGCAAATATGCACTCAGCCTCTGGTAAACATGGTGAATCAACGACTTTGCAAAATCTTTGACAGCCTCTGCCCTTCTTGAATCCCAGTCTTGTGGTGGAGGAGTGTGCCATAATATTACCTCCAATAGGCTTCTTAGGATCAGGGTTAAACATAGCGGAACCGTCGACCTGGGCCACGACCTGGTTTGTCACAACGACGGCTACGCCAAACTGGTCTGCGAGACGCTGTAGCGCGCGCATAAACTTAGCCAAGTGCATTTGGCGAGCACTGAGCTCGCCTCGTCCCGAGAAATCGGTTCTGTAAAGTGCCATGATCGAGTCCACAACGATAAGCGAGAACCGCGACTCGCTCATCATTTGCGCGGCAGCATCGAGCAACCGAAGCTGATGGTCCGCGTTGTAGGCCCTGGCGTACGCCACGTTGTTGAGGGCATCGTCCGGATCTAGGCCGAACCGTTGCGCAATCGACACCAGCCTTACGGGCCGGAATGTGCCCTCTGTGTCTATGTAGAGACATTTCCCCTCGCCACCGCCCATATCTAGCGGGATCTGGCACGTTACAGCCAGCGTATGGCACAACTGAGACTTACCGGTCCTGAACTCCCCAAAGAGCTCCGTGATCGACCCAGTCTCAATGCCCCCGCCCAAGAGTGTGTCAAAATTTTTCGAACCAGTAGTAAGACAAATCATCTCTGAACGGCGCAAATGGAAGTCTGCCGCGGTCACAAACCCCATCGGCACCAGTCTCGCTGCTTCGTTCAACAGCTTGTCTGCCTTGGCTTCCGATATTCCCTTGATCTCCAGTAAATCTTTGCGAGGAGCGTACGCCACCGCTTCTGCTGTGTGCAGCCCACTTTCCCGTAGTTTCTTAATATCCAAAGCTGTTATACCATTAACCTGCAATCGATCCAGCGGCACAAAGGACACCAGTGCGACATCTTCGCCCTCACCAGCAACTTCTTGCGCGTTTTCGCCAGCTGTTTCTCCCACGAATAGTTGCGGTCCTGACGACCCATTTGAACCGCTGACACCGCCATTTCTTTGACTATGGTGTGAGTTATCAGCTTGTGATTCTCCATACGTTGCTTCCTGAGCTTGCGACATGCTTTATGCTTCCTTCGAACTCTCTTTGTTGACTTACAGGGTTCGCTTTTTTTACGCGTCACCCATTAATTATCTTCGTGGATCGTAAACAATACAGTGAAAGAAAGCCAATTATGAAAACAATAGCCTGAAACGAGTCCAAGAGCATTGGAATAGCAAATCAAGGACAAGGCTACCAGTACACTTGGGAAAACTACAATCTTGCCCGTTTTTTAGAGCGAAGGAGCTATGTTATTCAAGAAACTACATGGATATCGCTACTTGATGCCATTAGCACGTGATAGTCACATGGTCACATGACACAGATGTACTAGAAGTTGGCGTCGTTTCAGCTATGCAAACCGTTAGAATGGGGATACAAGAGTTGGAGCTGACTAGGCACCAATACCGTAGCAATGAGTGCTCAAGCAGTGGAGGTGAAAGACTTTGAAGCTATTGTTGATCAGCAAATATCGTCTGAAGACACCGCGTTGACGGAATCCCCCAAAATTGCAAACATTCACGAAATTGTCGAAGAAACAAGCGAGAATGAGAGTGAGAAGGAGGTCTCTGAGGCCAGACAGACGGCACTGAAGATCCGTGATGGAACACTGGAAAACATGGACTTCAAGGACTACGCCAATTTTTTGGGCTCACCGGGAAACGGCGAGGTGTTACGAGAATTTCTGCTACTGTTGGACCCACTACCAGGTTCACTGACAGCAACGCTACGCAAGCTGTCGAGTAATTTGTATTTCATTGCGGAAGCCGCTAATCTTGATACGATCCTGGAGGCGTTGTCCAAGCAATGGCTGAGAGCACACAACAAGCCGCACTATCAGGATAACTACAAGCTCTGCCACATCGTAATGTTTGCGCTTCTACTCCTCAACTCCACGCTGCACAACGCAGAGGCAGACTTCACATTCACGTTGGATGAGTTCAAGACAAATACTATTAATGCGCTCCAAAAAGAGAGCCCCAACATCGACCAGACGAGTTTCAACAGAGAACTTGGATTGTGTTATTTTCAGCTCGAAAAAGAGCAGCTTCCACTAATGAGACCACATAACCACCCCAGACAGAGTCTCTCAGGTAGACGATACAATGGTGTCAATACTCAGAACAACATGAAAAAAGCCTCGATGCTTTCGTTAGAACGTTTTCAAACACACCAATCTGTTTCGTCCAGTCCTAATACAATGGCTACAATGACATCCAGGGATACCACTGCTGCCAGCAACTACAGAATGCGCAATAACCAACCTTTGCAAAAACTATATTTGGATGAGCCTTTTGATAATGAGATGCATGATATCAATGGAACACCATGGTTGATGGACTCGCTGATAGATGTACAAGAGGCTACGAAAACTAACAGCTCAACTCCTCAGCTTCTAAGTGCACCGGTCACGCGCAAACGGAAGCTCATGTCGTGGTTCCGCAAACATACACGGGACACAATTTTCAATGAAAACGCGCACGCTGCAGACGCAAGTCATTGGCAGCACGCGCGGGTGCGTGTTTACCAGGGTCGTATGTTCGTATTCAACTTTAAAAGCATACCTCTTGATCGCTTGCCGAAAGATATCAAAAACTGGAATCTTGAAACGTGTAAGCGTTCGTGCTCTCAGTTTCACGTCTACAATCTTTACGGTGTGGTAGCTTCTTTGATACAAGAAAACATAGTAGCAAGTGAGAACTCTAATGTCAACAGCGCCAGTTTTGCTGTCGATTTCCCTCATGGGCTGGACTCCACGAGTGGTCTCACGTTTCGCTTTAGGACTAGGGATTTTGAAGAAGCCAAAAAGTTCACAGCCTGCTGTAATTTCTGGAGCGCACGCATCTCCCCAATTCCCTCTGCCCAAGTTGAGATGATATCTAATGAGGAGTACGGATGGAGCTCGCGCTTATTTGCTGATGACACAAACGCTACACATATCAAGCTGGCATTATGGAAACCGCTGGTAGGGCTTGATGCTATATTTTCAGACTTGGAGGAGGGCATTGTTCTATGGGACTTTCAATCCCAACTCCACAGCCTGCGACAGTTTACAGAATTGTTGGGCGGGCAGTTGGACGAGCACAATGCTGTAAAGCCTAAGATGGTCAGTTTCTGGACCGAGCGGATTAACCACAACAGTTCCACTTTTGAACACGCCATGGAGAACTGGAATAATAAGTACCTTTACCTGAACCAACAATATCAGAAGCATTTGATTTATTTGAAAGCACTGGAGGCTGCAATGCAGTTTTATGAAGATTACGAAAAAGAAGATGTTATTGAAGGTCAAGATAGTCCGAATAAGGACTAAAGTTTGAAAAGCATCTGCGGCCTGGCATAGAGTTTGTAAATGGCATCTTAAGATGCTCTCTGGCATTAATCATAGTTTTAAGTAACACTAATAATTATAATCGACATTGTCATGTGACCGTATATCAAAAGTATTGGAAATTCGGGCAATTTGCCACTGAACCTACAACCAAAGAAGCAGAAAGACTGAACTCAATCAGGCCTCTTAATCAACCAAAACCATGTCTGATCCAAGTTCAATTAATGGTATGTTATTTCAGCTTGATAGAGTTGTTTGTGGTTAAAGAAGGAGAATCGTCACCGTGAGAAATCAATTAGACGCTACCGTGATAACTACAAAGAAGGTTATGATTGCCAGGACGAGAAGTGTACTAACACTTAAACAATAAAGGTGGTATTGTTGTGGCCATGACGGGTAAAGACTGTGTGGCAATTGCCTGTGATTTGCGTTTGGGAAGCCAATCGCTGGGCGTTGCCAACAACTTCGAGAAGATATTCCATTACGGCCATGTATTTCTGGGGCTAACTGGTTTGGCTACCGATGTAACAACACTTTCAGAAACTTTCAGGTACAAGACAAATATGTACAAGCTCAAAGAGGAGCGGCTCATAGAGCCCGAGACGTTTACACAGCTTGTATCCACTACACTTTATGAGAGAAGATTTGGTCCTTATTTCACGGGTCCCGTGGTTGCGGGTATCAACTCCAAAAGCGGGAAGCCCTATATCGCTGGTTTTGATCTGATTGGGTGCATTGACGAAGCTAAGGACTTCGTAGTAAGTGGTACTGCTTCAGACCAACTGTTTGGTATGTGTGAATCGCTTTACGAGCCTAATCTAGAAGCGGAGGATTTGTTTGAGACAATAAGTCAGGCACTGCTGAATGCAGCCGATCGTGATGCTCTCTCTGGTTGGGGCGCAGCTGTGTACATTATCAAGAAAGATGAGGTCATCAAACGCTACCTGAAGACGAGGCAAGACTGATGGCACCTGTGCCGCGCCTAAAATTGCATACAGTAGGATATCAATAGAGCCACATAACTTTAAACTTAGATCAAATCAGGCCGTGCTTACTCTCAGCACAAGACGGCCCACATATTAAATATATTGTCATGAATTCCTATTGATATTTACATGATTTCTGATTATCCTTCAGTTAGATTTATCGGCTTCCTCCTTTTTTCTCTTGGCAACTTGTTCCTGGATAATTCTCTTCAAGATGGCATCCTCACCATACTCTTCCTCGCGTATCTGTTTCCACTTTGCCTCCACAGCTTTCTGCTTTTCTCTATTCTGTAGGATCGCTGCTTTTCCGACTTCATACCTAGCCTGATGTAGACATTTCGACAGAGCTTCTTTCTCATTGTTGCAGAGTCCTAATGCTCTTTTGTAGTATTCCGCTTGGTGACATTTGTCCAGTTCTTCGATGAGGTCAAGGCACGCTTTTAGTTCAGTTAGTATAAATAGCGGGCGTCAGATCAAGTGCGAACCGTATCTAACTTACAGTGAAATCTTTGGGATTCCAGTTGAGGATGCATGATGGACAGGGGCTCAACAGTGTGTATTCGGGTGTGTGTATTTGGCTCAGAGAAAGGATGTTGAAATCCTTCTTACTTGCTAAGCTGGAAATAATTTTGAGAATATGTAATTTACTTCGATGCTTTACAAAACCCGATCGACAAACTGTGCAACCGCCGTCAATGTCATCGATTCAACTGAATGTCAGGAATATTTCAGCCTTTTCTGAGGAATATAAGAAGCGCAGAAGACAGCAGATGATGCGCTTTTTTGGCGCTACCGCGTTCACTTTGATATCGGCACGCCTAGCTTTCAGAGGCGTACAAGCAAGGAAATGTATGATGAACTATGCCAGATCGAGGTAGAATTTGATTAGGAAGACGATACTAACTACAACAGATGTCCCCAATATGTTTCAACTAAATCACAAGCCTCCTACGTATTCATTTCAAGGTGAAGCAGTAAGCGCCTTGGCATTTGGCACAGGACTTGCAACTGGGTCTTTCTCAATGTTAGTGTTCGGAACATGCTGGATTTGGGATGTTTCCTCTTTTGCTGAATTCACCTTGAAGATGAAGAAGCTCATGGGCGAACCAATAACAGACCAGGCCCTACTAGTAGAGCAGCCCATGGATGAGGATACGAGGCAAGTTGCTCAAGCAATTGAGAAGATGCTGTCAAGCGCTAAGAAAGATTGAATAGCTGGTTTCTCCCAAGCTGCCTTCCTGGCGCGAAGTGCATTCCTGTAAATAGTCAACGCTAGAGTCACGTAATACGTTTGGGACGCTGCATAATATCATTAACAGCGATCTCAACCTGAACAATACCAAGTTTAATTATTAACGTAAGCGGCTCAAGCCAGGGTCCTAATGACCAGCCAACTTTCGAGTCCCCACCTCACAAGGTCTAAGTCCAGCACTGATGAAATTCTTACCCGAAGTCGACATAATACGGTCCTTTCCACATCTTTTGTACCGACCAGAAAGGTCGATGAGCAGTCAACATCACCATCAAGCACACATAACTTCAGAAGAACCAGGAGCAGTACGACGAAAAGCGTAAACAACCTAAAGCACGATATCCATCATGTACAACAAGATCTCGTCCGGTTAAGGAAGTCTAAGGAAGACACCGAAAAACGGAAACAAACTGCGGCAATTGACATTTATCCTGGCAATTACTCCCAAGAACATATACAGCGTCATTCTATGGTTCTTCAATCAAACAATCAGCTAAGAAAACTAGACCAGCAGATTAAAAAATCGGGTGAGCTTCTCACGACCCTGCGAAAAAGGCTGGATGGTGCAAATATGGGTCCGGCAGATGATACGCGATCTACGGTCAATACGAGCCCTCAATTTCTAAGCAGGGGTTCTAATCGACCTTCTGATAGTGCAATAACAAACGGCAGTTTAACAGAAGATGACTTATCGTCGTCCTCAAGCTCTCAAGACGAACAATCAATTGGAAGCCTAGGTGACAAGCGTGACCTAAATTCCATCACTGCCCTAGATTCTTCAAACCGTGACCCATCATCTAGCAAAAAGCACGCAACCTGGCTCGTGAGTGATTACTTACAGAGCCTACAGGACAAGAACATACCCACCGAGTCTGTGATAAGCAATGCCAACGATCTTGTTTTGTTACTCAAGCAAAATCCTAGCATTAGATCAGACCTCTATTTACCGGCATTTTCCAATACCATTCAACAGCTGCTACTCAGCGATGTTGACATTGTCGTTGCGGCTGGATACCGAATTTGCCGCTATCTCATAACAGGGCCCGTGTTTGTACATGAGTTATTGAAATTACACCTGGAACCTTTTTTGATCATTTCGCTGGCGAAAAGTAACTCATATCACATAGAGCGTCTGCAAGCTATTAAACTCATTCGATCTTTTCTCGAAGTGAGCTCCGGAACTAGTTTGGGTATAGTTCAAGCGATAATAAGTTGTATCGAGAAATCTGAAGATAATTTACGAGGTGTGGCGGTGGAGACATTGTTAGAGCTTTGCTACTTGGAACCAACACTTGTTCGACGGTGCTGGGGGATGCAGTTTTTGGAGTCCTTTATCAGAGAGAACACTTCATCTACGCTAGCTACGTTGACCTTAAGAGCTGTTTTGGACCTGATGGCTTTTAGGGAGACTCGACAGCATTTTTTTGATGACTTCGATGTGCGCGTGGTTCTTTCGTCTTTGGCTGATTCCCAGATTAAGGCCAATTTCAATGCAGAAAGGTTACAGAGTGGAATGAAGTTAGTGAGTATATGCCTAAAAGATCACAATGGCATTATTCTCTTTTCTCAAGATGACTTTAGGCCTTTACGGGAGCTCCTTGCCTTTTTTCACTCCGCACCGCTAGCTTCATCATTGGTTGATCTGTTTCTGGACATACTCAGAATTAAGCCAATGCTGCACACGGACAAGAAAAGGGCATCACATAACTTCAAGATGCTTCCCTCACAATTTCATGCGGAAATCTCTCCGGTGAATCAAACTGTTGGCCTCTTGGCGACCGTGCTAGACAAAGTCGGCTTTGTCGATTATCTCTTGGTTTGTTTGAGCCAGAACCTAACTGGTAAGAATGACTATGGTCTAGCTGCCAAAACCAGATATCTCATAACAGAGTATTGTAACATATCCATGAACTTGGTTGGCCTACGCCCCAGAATCTCGTCCAGTCTATTGTGCCCCGAGTATTCATCATTTGAAGGAGTCTTCTCGGAAGTTTTCCAGTACGAAAAAGTGACTAGCAAGCTGAATAAATGCAGGTATACTCTTGGGATGACGGAATTGGCGTTGAGGCATGATATTTTGGAGTTTTCAGAAGATCTCAAACACAAAGCGCTCATCCACCAAGTTGATGAAGTACGATTCAAGAAAATGGTCTACGATACAAAGGTCCTTCAAACGAAAGACTTCACTACATGGAATTGGGGCATACTATCTGATCTGCTTGAAGGGCCACTGCTCAATCCAAAAAGACTGGAAGATTTAGCAAGAACTACAAAATTCTTTCGGCGTCTCATGGTCTTCTACCGGCCAATGAGATTGAGATTTTCGAGGATTCGACAGCATTCCCGCCTCGCAAACAAGTGTGTTCAAGTTGGATGCCAGCTTGTCAAGACTTTGACATCTACCGCAGAAGGCATGAAAGTCTTAAATGATGACACCAAACTAATGCCCCAGATCGCCTCTCTGCTTTACAAAGCGATGGAAGGCAAAATGTCAGGCAATGTATTCTCTGAAGATCATCTCAAAAAAACGGTCTGTGCCGGCTACTTTAAGATTTTAGGTGCATTCTCTCAGACACCGAGAGGAATCAAAATTCTGGAGCGGTGGAACATATTCACTGTGATCTACAAAATGTTTCAGCGGACGACAAAATTTACAAGTTCATTCCTTCTGTGTATCTTGCCGGAGCTGAATGTCGTGCATTCAATGCATTGTCGAACAATTTTGAGCAAAGCGCTGGTTTATCCTGTTGAAAATGTTCGAGTTCAGGCTACTAACCTATTAGGAACAAAAATACAAGATTCGATGAAAGCTGTTCCTCCTGGTGGAAGAATCAATGGCCTTGAAAAATTCCTCTTAGAGCTATTGGTCCGCCAGCTCTACGATCTATCTCCCACTGTGGTCGCGTCAGCAGATAGAATATTGTACGACTACTGCGCCATGCAAGATTGGCCACCAAACGTCGACATACCCCGCCATCATTTACTGGATCAGCTGATATTTATCAGATCCCCGATACTTCTTGAGTTCTTGAGAACCCCAGCCGGCTTCAAGCAACTCGATGATATAGGCTTTGTTGAGTCAGAGCGAGAGAAGTGGATTTCTTACAAGAGCAAAGAATACGTTGGGCGCGTTGAGGCATTCATAAAAGCAGAGAGTTCGAAATCTTCTGATGATGGGAATCACGCGATAATCTCGAGAAGAAAGCTCCCGATGCACTTCTGCCACAGTCTGGCCAGTACGGAAGAAGGTGTCAACTTAATAGCCCAGAAGGGCGATTTCGTTCAGATCAACAATGTCATCAAGAAGTATAGATACAACGGGTATCCCGATTTGACAGCTGATGAGTATATCGAACTTAAAGCAGCCTTATGGTCATGTGGTTATATTGGCTCGACAGAGCCAGGAATCAACCTGTTGGACAATTATTCAACCGTCAATGACATCGTGAACATTAGCCTTGCAACACCTTCGACGTCCATTAAGTTTACTACTTTTTACGTACTGGGGCTTATTGCAAAGACGGACGAGGGATGCGAAATCTTAGACGAGCTTGGTTGGCGTTGCTGTCTCAGTGTTCAAAAAGTTCCATTGGGATTAACATTTCCACGCGACGTAGGGTGTTTTCTCAAATTCCCATTGTCCACTGCTCAGGAAATACCTTATTCTGCTGCAAATCCCGCTGAAGATGCGTCAGACACAACTGTTGAATATGAAGCACCGGTCATGGATCTTGATATGCTACTTAAGAACAAGGCCATGTCGGAGAATACCATGGGAGACGCTCAAGAAGAGCATAGAACAGAAATTGCCCGCCAGACAAGGAATTTGGAGATGTTCAAGTTGCAGGCACAACAAGCTCATTCTGATGAAATCACCGACAAGATCATGCGCGCGATTAGCAAACTCAACAACCATATCCTCTGCAGTGCTGCTGTGAAAGAGATTACTGAAATCATATCCATTTATGGCGCCGCACGATTCGAGACACCAAAAATGTTTTTCTGGATTCTCGCCCTTCTGGAACAGTATAGATTCAAGCCACAAGCCAGAAAGTTTTTATGCGATGCTCTTCTCCACAAGAAGACCCTCGAGATTATCATACGCAAGGACAGGAAAAAGCGTAGGTTAGCAACTACGCAATGAATATCTGTGGCCACAGCATGATAGCTGTTATGTAACTCTAGTAGCATTGCGCAATCGGAAGCGCGAGTTTGACATGAAAGATATGTGCTTAATATGAAAAGCGCGGTGTGTATGGGAGTCCTTGCTCACATGTCCTTGTACAAAAGTGGAGACTCTTTGTAAAGCGAATAGGAGCCCGAGAGAAACTCAGGAATCTCTATGTCGTCGAGGGCCTTTGCATCAATATCTTCGAGCAGACGTGAGTATTGTTTCAAATCTGGAATTTTCTCTAGAGCTTCTTCAGAAATGGTAGCATCTGAGGCCTTAGGAATTTCTTCAAGCTCTTGAAGCACTGTCATGACACTTGCCATTTTTCGCAGCATCGTAGTGTACTCTCTCTTTAACGAAGACTCTTGTTTTGTGAGCTCATCACGTCTCGAAAGCTGTTTTGAATATTCCTTGGAGGGCACTGGGGCTTTGGAACTCGTCATCTAGAGGTTATGGATTCTACTATGCTGATTTATGTTGTAGAAGTCTTCGGCCAACGTGAGCTTGTTTTCCAGTTAGACATCGGTGTCCGTCATAGGTGATTCAAGATGCCACTTTGAAAGATCAACTCGCTTAAAGGTTCTGAGGAACAACTTCCGCCTTAACTTAACAAATCTCAGGGACTACACGTTCGCTTTGAGACGAGTTCTGAATCAAATGTTGCTTTGGTTTTCTAGGAATCAGTATTTTGTAATGATTTCGCGGCTAAATTAGCCGTGCCGAATAAAAATAGAAGGAGGAGTACGGCAATGAAAGATCAAAACGAATAGGGAGAGTGAAGTCACTAGGCACATTCATCTATGGCTCGATTTAAGTGTCGAAGTCTATCCAACAGGCATTTATGTAAAATCACAATATACGAAAATAAGCACCCTAACTTTAAGGGTAAGGAGTATTTGAAATTGCCGCCGAGCACTATACTTACTTACTCACTTACTTACCTTTCAACAGGAACCACTGTTCTGGAAAGCAAAGTAATCTCGTTCACACCTGTATCCTAGCAATGTCAATGTTAAAGTTCAACATTCCTTAAAGAGCTGGCCGTACTTGAAAGTATGGGAATATCAGAGGATAACACAAAAACGTGTTTACGTCAATCCTATGCCAAGATTGCACAACATCTACTTTACCTCATGTTGGTTCATTCTCAAGCCCCATCCGGCTCAATTACCAAGACCGTCATCAAAAGGGGTCGGTAATCAGTCCACAACCGCTACAAGTGACCAGACCTTGTCCCCAATTAATGCTCTGCGATTTACAAATATATTCCTCTCGCCTAAAAACATCCCAACAACATCCTACTTTACCCTGAAACCCTCAGAGACTGCTCTCTGGCAAATATTGAACCTACAAGCCCGCCAGTCATAATATTCGTCCACATCTGGCCCCCTTCCCCTAACGACATACGAAGAGGTCTGACACACACGTTTGGTGAATCCCATCTCTTACACACGCTTACCAGCCCACTGCGCGTTTTTATTCCTTCTTCTAACTCGTACCTCGCCCCTAACCTCCGGCCCTGCCCGTACTGCCGTCCACACGGCACTCCATCGTATTCACACGTGAATTAACACCAGCCCGTGATCTACGCAATTATGGCTTCTCAAAATGCCCGGCCTGTTTGGTCGGTTCTTGGGTTCTTGACTCGAGTCTGTGAACTTATCAGCCAAGGTTATTCTTCATCGACTCCGTCTGAACGTGCATTCACGTGAATTTGACTTGTTGTGGTGGCTCTGCCAATTCGGACTCAATATGATTAAAACCCCGTCGATTACCCTAAACAAGCCACAAGACTCACGGGCTCATCTAGCTACCCATCGGCATGTGAAATACACGATATTTTCAGGTAGAAAGGCTGCCAATCAGCACTACGCATAACTTGGCGTAGGGGAAATACAGCGGTTTCTCCAAAAGCTGTTATGGCCATAGTTCCAAGCCCACACTTTCTGTGGGCTCGGGCTAAGTTGACACCGCCGCTTCAAAGAAGCTAACACGAAGTTGTAATTAGGACCCCATTTACCTGAGGAAATCGAGAATTATTGGAAAAATTTTTAAACGATGAGTTCAAACCTGTGAAAGGTGTGCAAAGTATATAAAGAGTGGCTATTGCAGGGATGAATTGAGGGGTTTGGTTAAAAGTCACCACAGATCAAACTCAAGGGTTTCTGCACATAACACAAAATGGTTCAATCGTCCGTCCTAGGTTTCCCAAGAATTGGTGCTAACAGAGAGTTGAAGAAGACCACCGAAGCCTACTGGCAAGGTAAGGTTGGCGTTGAGGAGTTGCTCAAGGTTGGTAAGGAGATCAGAGCTCACAACTGGAAGCTGCAACAGCAAGCCGGTGTGGATGTGATTCCATCCAACGACTTCTCCTACTACGACCAAGTTTTGGACTTGTCTCTATTGTTCAACGTGATCCCAGAGCGTTACGCCAAGTACAACTTGTCTCCTCTAGACACCTTTTTCGCCATGGGTAGAGGTTTGCAGAGAAAGGCCACCGAGACCGAAAAGGCCGTCGATGTCACTGCCTTGGAAATGGTTAAGTGGTTCGACTCTAACTACCACTACGTCAGACCAACCTTCTCTCACTCCACTCAATTCAAGTTGAACGGCCAAAAGCCAGTCGACGAGTTTTTGGAGGCCAAGGCCTTGGGCATTCAAACTAGACCTGTCCTATTGGGTCCAGTCTCTTACCTGTTCTTGGGTAAGTCCGACAAGGACTCTTTGGACTTGGAGCCATTGTCCTTGTTGCAAAAGCTGATCCCACTATACGCCGAGATCTTGAAGAAATTGGCTGAGGCTGGTGCCACCTCCGTTCAGATTGACGAACCAATCTTGGTTTTGGACTTGCCTGAGGAGGTTAAGGCTGCTTACAAGACTGCTTACGACTTCTTGGCCTCTCAATCTGGTATCCCATCCATCATCTTCGCTACCTACTTCGGTACCGTTGTTCCAAACTTGAGCGCCATTAAGGACTTGCCAGTCGCTGGTTTCCACTTCGACTTTGTCAGAAACCCAGAACAGTTCGACCAGGTCTCCGCTATCCTAAAGGACAACCAGACCTTGTCTGTCGGTGTTGTTGACGGTAGAAACATCTGGAAGAACGACTTCACCACCTCTACTGCTCTTGTTCAAAAGGCTATTGAGAAGTTGGGTAAGGACAGAGTCATCGTCGCTACTTCTTCTTCTTTGCTACACACTCCAGTTGACTTGGAGAATGAAAAGAAGTTGAACGCTGAGATCAAGGACTGGTTCTCCTTCGCCACCCAAAAGGTCAAGGAAGTTGTCGTCATCGCCAAGAACGTTTCTGGTGAGGATGTTTCCGCCGAGTTGGAGGCCAACGCCAAGTCTATCTCCAACAGAGCCTCTTCTAACATTACCAACAACGAGGCTGTTCAGAAGAGAGTTGCTTCCATCGACGAGAAGATGTCTACTCGTGCTTCTCCATTCCCACAAAGATTGGAGGCTCAAGAGAAGATCTTCAACCTGCCTTTGTTCCCAACCACCACCATTGGTTCTTTCCCACAAACCAAGGACATCAGAATCAACAGAAACAAGTTCGTCAAGGGTACTATCACTGCTGAGCAATACGAGCAATTCATCAACGCCGAGATCGAGACCGTTATCAGATTCCAAGAGGAAATTGGCCTAGACGTCTTGGTCCACGGTGAGCCAGAGAGAAACGATATGGTTCAATACTTCGGTGAGCAAATCGATGGTTACACCTTCACCACCAACGGTTGGGTTCAATCTTACGGTTCCAGATACGTCAGACCTCCTATCATTGTCGGTGACTTGTCCAGACCAAAGGCTATGTCCGTCAAGGAGTCTGTCTACGCTCAGTCCATCACGACCAAGCCTGTCAAGGGTATGTTGACTGGTCCAGTCACCTGTTTGAGATGGTCTTTCCCAAGAAACGACGTTGACCAAAAGACTCAAGCCATGCAATTGGCTTTGGCCTTGAGAGATGAGGTTAACGACTTGGAAGCTGCCGGCATCAAGGTCATCCAGGTTGACGAGCCAGCTTTGAGAGAAGGTTTGCCATTGAGAGCTGGTGAGGAGCGTGCTGCTTATTTACAATGGGCTGCCGAATCTTTCAGAGTTGCCACTTCCGGTGTCACCAACGAGACTCAAATCCACTCTCACTTCTGTTACTCCGACTTGGACCCTAACCACATCAAGGCCCTAGATGCCGACGTTGTGTCTATTGAGTTCTCCAAGAAGGATGACCCTAACTACATTGCTGAGTTCCAGAACTATCCAAACCACATCGGTTTGGGTCTATTCGACATCCACTCCCCAAGAATTCCTTCAACTGAAGAATTCATCTCTAAGATCGAAACAATCATGAAGTCTTACCCTGCTCAAAAGTTCTGGGTTAACCCAGACTGTGGTTTGAAGACTAGAGGATGGGAGGAGACGAAGTTGTCTTTGACTCACATGGTTGAGGCTGCCAAGCACTTCCGTGAGGTCTACGCTAAGAAATAAGCTAGTGGCTTAACCCACTAGTTGCTGCGCTTATCGGGCGCGTTTTCTTCTCACTATGACAAATTTATTTGGGGCTTACACCAGCAATTGGCCTGTTCCCATTGATTGGGAACTCGGTTTGGCCTCTTGCTCGGGATTCAACATCGGTGCTTTAATGTTTATAGTTTTCGTTCCATTTGTACACTAATTCTCAACAATATCTAGTATGGAATGAATATCAATTGTTTTCAAAAGGACTTTTCGCAGAAATGAGTCTCTGCTGCCATACTTCATTGGCTGCTAAGATGCACAGATGTCGGGCTTGCGTTGCTTACCGAGTAGGTGGTAATCGAAATACAAACCTTCCGGGATGAATTAAAGTAGGAGTCTGAGAACGATATCTCTTGATCGGGCTGCAAGTCGAGTTCCCAACGTCCCGTGTCGCGCCTAAGAAATTTATACCATGTTTAATTCATTTTTTACTGACATTACTGATGTTCCAAATTCTCAAGATCAAATGAAGTAGCACAGACCTCCATCAAATAAGGTTTTTACTGGATAGATTGGTTATATAGCATATCTTAGAACACAGTTTAAACCGAAGAAGAGCTTACCAGTTCATTCACTGCACCGCCAAAACGGATTTTGACCTGGGTAAACCCAAAACTTAAATAGTAGAAAAATCACAATTAGAACGCTAGAAATCACTAGAGCAGCATAAGGAAGCCCTTGGAAATCATCAGCATTGCGTACATATGAATTTGTAGTAGTTTTGACCGTCGCTGTTTCTAAAATCGCTAGTCGCTTCATCGTCAGTCACCTGCTACGTTTTTCAACATCTTCATTGTAGAAGACGGGAGGTGGCAAGACTAACCACCATAGCTTCTCAAGAAGGAGCGCATCAATACAACTTAGCGCATATCAAATGTCGGACGAGAACATTCAACAGTTTATGGCGCTATCCAATGCGTCGCTAAGTGTCGCACAAAGCTACTTGAGCGAGTTTCCAGATCTGGGAGTATGTGACAGCAATGTACTGTCGTTGACACAATATTGGCAAGCCGTCAGCGACTTCAATTGATTATCGAAAAACTTTTACTAACCTGTTTTGCTGATAGGATGCATTGGATGCTTTTTACGCCGCTCAAAATGGGTCTGAAGGCTCACAGACGGACCCCCTTAACAATGCCCAACCGCCACGTTCAGTAAGAAATGAGACCCTGAGTTCCAGGAGCTCCCCTGCACCTCCAAAATCGGCTTCACCGGCTCCTAAAAAGACTGGGAGTCAAAGCTCCAAATTTAAAAGCTTCTCTGACATCATAAAGGAGAATGCCGCAGATGAAGACGACGAACATAGAAATACATTTGCCGGTGGAGAAACATCAGGCCTTGAAGTTGCAGATCCTAATGATCCAGATGCGCTTATCAGAGATTTACTAGAGAAGGCGAAAAGGGGCGGTCAGAGGCCTGGCACAGCCGCCTCAGAAGAAGGTGAGGTGAAGAAGAATCATTTTACGGGTAAAGGTTTCAGGCTAGGGTCGTCAGTAAGTGCGCCAGCTCAAGCCGTTGAGGAGATTCCAGAGGAACGTCTTCCTCCTAGGCCTCAAAAAGTAACCCGAGAAATTACCTTTTGGAAGGAAGGATTTCAAGTCAATGATGGAAAGTTGTATCGCTATGATGACCCCGCTAATAGCTTCTACCTGAATGAGCTGAACCAAGGAAGAGCTCCATTGCGTCTCTTAAACGTTGAGTTCGGCCAGGAAGTTGATGTGAACGTGAACAAAAGACTTGATGAGAGCTTCAAGCCTCCAAAACGCAAGCTGGAAGGGTTTCAAGGCACTGGACAGAGGCTGGGGTCTCCCATCCCAGGAGACTCATTGTCCCCAGAACCGACTCCTCAACATACTGCTGAAGAGGCACCAAAACAAGAAGAAAAGAAAGAAGTCCCTGTTGGTGATACCAGTGTTCAAATCAGGTATGCCAGCGGAAAGCGCGAAGTCTTACGGTGCAACTCAACGGATAATGTCAAATCCTTGTATGAACACGTACGCGACCAGACAGATTCTTCCAAAGCTTTCACCCTGAATCACGCTTTCCCTGTGAAACCCATTGAGAACTTTGACAGCTCCTTGCAAGAGGAAGGGCTCTGCAACGCTGTCGTCGTACAGAGGTGGGTTTAAAAAACGTTTCAACGATAATAATGCTACTTTATGTAAACGTCTAATAAAGCTTCAACTCTCCTGTGATCTGATCCATGACAGCCTTCGGCGCTGGACCTAACCCTAGAACTGTAGCACTACCAGCCGCGATTTGTGTTCTACCTGCGTCGTGAACTACATACGAGTTGACTCCTAAAGACAAAGCCTTGGCAAAGAGCTCATCCATAGTCTCTTTATCTGGGCATTTCAAAGTGATTTTAGCCTGCCCTCCGCTGAGCCATCTCTGCGTCAAGGCCATATTGTAAGATTCTCTCAATGGATCGGTAGCAATTAAACGGTAGCAAGCTAGCGCAGCATGACAACATTGGGCTGCAACTTTGCCCTTTTGCATTCCTAAATCCTGACGGATCACTAAAGCCATTCTCACTTCTCCTGGGATGTCATTTAGAGAAAGTGAGTTGATTTCCACTTCCTCCTCCTCCTCTTCATCATCATCATCTTCACCATCCTCGTAACCTTCGCTATCACTTCCGTGTGCTAACTGTTCTTTCTCTGCCTGGGTCTTGCATCTCTTCAATATGTCCTTTACCTGCTCCTTCTTAGGCACTCCCGAGGTGCTCACTTGTCCCAAATAATACCCAGTAGCTAGTGATACTGCAGCCATCCCAAATAGGGTGGCCAGGCTATTGATTGAGGGCTGCATTGGCGTCTCAAATGGCTGATTGTCAAAATGTAGCCTGATCAAAAAATTCTTGATCAAGTGGTAGTGAGTTAGATGAGGTAGTATATCTAAAAAGATTCTTGAAGTATCAGACAGGAATGAATACAGACTTATTTAGTTTTCATGTAATCTAGTCAGTTGTGCCAACACGAGAAGCCCAGATATCTTCGGCTTGCAAAATAGTGTTGTGGTTGGCCTTCATTTTGTTCATCGTTTCTTCATACTCTTCCTGTTCATCCGAGTCAAAGACAATGCCACCACCGGCTTGCAGGTAGGCAACACCATCTTTATAGACCATGGTTCTCAAGGCTATACAGGTATCCATGGACTTACCATCGTAGGACCAATGGCCTACGGCTCCGGCGTAGACTCCTCTGGTTTCGCCTTCAAGTTCACCAATGAGTTCCATTGCCCTAACTTTTGGAGCACCGCTGACGGTACCAGCTGGGAAAATAGACCTCAGGGCATCGAAGCGGGTCTTGTCTTTTCTGAGCGTACCAGACACTTGGGATACTAGATGCTGAACATGTGAGAATCTCTGAACAGTGAGCAGTTTGTCCACGTTCGTAGTCGTTGGGTCACAGACACGGTTGACGTCGTTGCGGGCCAAGTCCACAAGCATAACGTGCTCGGAGCGATCTTTCATGGAATTTCTCAAGATGTCTGCAAGCTCGTCATCCTGGGCCGGAGTTTCGCCCCTCTTAACAGTGCCTGCAATTGGATGGGTGATAACTTTATTCTTGTCGTCGGTTTGACAGAGCAACTCTGGGGATGCACCGATGACCTGGAAATCTAGCAAATCAATGTAGAACAAATATGGTGATGGATTCACAGTTCTCAATTGCTTGTAAATGTTAAAAGGATGCAACGAAGTGGGTCTGGCAACTCTTTGAGATGGAACAGCTTGGAAAATGTTACCCTTTTTTATATGGTCTTTGAGCGTAGAGACATGAGACTTGTAACCTTGTTCACCTACGTTTGATGTGAAGTTTTGGTTCAGTTTGATGGGGGGCTGGATAACGCTGTCTATGGTATCAGAACCATTTAGAGTCTCTGCAACGTTACGGATTACAGCCTCTGCTTCCTTGTAACCCTTTTCCAGCGATTCGACGGCGCTTAGGTTAATGTTGTGAATGATCTGAATACGTTGGTAAACATGGTCAAAAGCCACAATGGTGTCGTAGAGCATCAGACAAGCCTCCGGTAGTTGCAACACATCTTTCAAGGGACGTTTGGTTTTGGGCTCAAAGTACTTAACACAGTCATACGAGACGTATCCAATGGCACCACCACTCAGCTTGGGGATACCTGGCACATTCTCAGCTAGCTTGTAACTCTCCAGTTCTTTTTCAAGCACGGTTAGTGGGTCTACCTCCAGGCCCGTGGTGGGTCCTGTCTTTATAGTTTTGCGAGGGTTGCATCCCAAAAACGAGAAGCGACCCAGCTGGTTGTCAGACGTAGCACTTTCAAGCAGAAAAGATTGAGCTCTGTCGGGGTTGTTTAACTGTGCGAGCTTGAGGTAAGCCAGATGCGGCGTCAAATCCATAGCTGGAAGATAACAAAAAACTGGGTACACATTGACGGAGGCATCGTTTTCCTCCACTAAACTTTCGAGCGTTTCGAAGCGAGGCTGAATTTGAACGTGTGCCATAATTGACGAGGATTCAAGGAGGAGCGAAGTGTCTATACGAAATGAAGTAGCAGGCTTCATCTTGTTCTCATCTCATCAACACATATATTTTTTCATATACCTTCAGCACTGAATGAGTCACTGGTAAAGAAAAACATGTGTTGAGCCAAAAAAGAGGCCCTAGCGGATGTTAATTAGATCTCCTCTAGCGGGTAGAAATACATATCAGATCAGTAAAGTTTTGACTGCTGAGTGAGTGTAATGCCTGCTTAAATGGAGGCGCTAAGTCGATACTCATTATATACGAAATGATTCAAACGACTTTTTGTCAGTTTGGGAAAAAGTGATCTGTTCATATTTTCGGAACGACGAGCTTTTATGATGACTCCGCTGCCTTATTCTGATCAAATAGCTACCTACCTACCCTTTCATGAGAGAGGCTAAGTCGAGGTGAAGCTTATCTTCATCGCAAAAAAATAATATTAATAATGAATTCTATTTTGCATCCTCAATCGTCACATATGCTTCCTTGAACAGCTTGACCAATAACACTTGATCCTCAATGCATACTCTACATCGCGATCTCTCCATCCTCGTCCAATACCGGTAAATCCCGATGAAGACAGATCACTGGGTACCATATCTTGTCAATGATCGTTTTGAACGTATGTGTCAATTAAATTGCGTTTAATTCACTTAAGCTCTTTAGGAAACACGGAAAAAAACCGACAATATATGACAATAAATGACACCGATAAACTATAGGTTCTAGTCATCTTTCTTACCTCAATAGCTGGCGGCTTTTATCCTAATGTTGGCATCTTTTACAAATAAAGACGACACAGAGAAACTCGGAAGATATGTCACTGGAGACGATATTTTTCAAAATTTTCTCAACACTTTATTTCAAAAGTTTGCCACCCCTACCTTTACCACACCAAGTAACGACCCTGGTGGGATAACTCGAGACTCTAGCGCTGAAATATGGGTCAAATACTGTCGAATCCTATAATTGATAAGGAGGTTCACTCCGGGAGCGACATTTTAAGCGCTTTCGGGCTCTGCGCGATGCAGGGCTGGCGGATGTCAATGGAAGACTCACATGTTTGCGCAACCGGACTTGAAGAAGGAGAAAAGGACCACGTAGCGTATTACGCGGTGTTCGATGGCCATGGAGGCTCATCTGTTGCTGCATTTTGTGGTGAGAAGGCCGCGCGTATTGTGGCCGAGCAACCCGCGTTCAAAGAAGGCGCGTTCGGACGTGCACTGGTGGACGCGTTTATCGCTACAGACAAGGAGATCTTGAAGGACCCCTTGCTACGGAACGACCACAGCGGGTGTACTGCGACTACCATGCTCATCTCCCGCGCACAGCAGAAGCTTTTCTGCGGAAACGCCGGTGACAGCCGAACCGTGTTGTCAAGAAACAAGCTTGCCAAGGCACTATCTTACGACCACAAGCCAACGCTTGTGAGTGAGCGGTCGCGTATTGTGGCTGCAGACGGTTTTGTCGAGATGGACCGTGTTAACGGCAATCTTGCTCTGAGTCGTGCAATCGGTGACTTTGAGTTCAAATCCAATGCCAATTTGCCTCCTCATGCGCAGATCGTTACTTGCGTACCGGATATACTGGAACACCCTATAGATTACGAGTTGGATGAGTTCGTTATCCTTGCGTGCGACGGAATCTGGGATTGCTTGACATCGCAAGAGTGTGTGGACCTTATCCACTACGGCATTAACCAAGGAAACATGAGCCTGGAGCAGATCTCATCTCGTATAGTTGACGTTTGTTGCTCGCCGACCACCGAAGGTACGGGCATCGGCTGCGACAATATGAGTATCGTGATCGTCGCGTTATTGAAAGACGGTGAATCCGTGGACGAGTGGTTCACGCGTGTAAGAAACAAAAAACATGCCACTCCAGTTTCTTTTGAAGACAGAAGACGCGCCGTGTTTTCCTTCTACAGCTTTCCTAAGGATGACTCCGAGGTGTTTGCCGTGTCAACAAAAAAAACTGATGAGCATACCAATACTACCAACAAGAGCAGTAGCAGTTTGTCTGCACCTGAAGAAGATGAGGACACCGACATGGACCGCAGTGACTCCACTCCGGGCCGCTTTCAAATGGACCTTTTCTCTCTAGAAAGTCTGTTAGGTGCCAACGGTGTTCAAGTAACACAAGGAGGCAACAATGTTTCCTATATCCACGGCTCGGCTTTGTCAGAAGTGCTTGCTTCTCTCGGTGGAGGAGCTGGCGCAGGACAGCCTATTAGCGAGGAGGGAGAGCCAAATGAGAAAAGTGACAAATTGGAAGAGGTTAAGGACTGAGCTTGAACGCACGCCCCTTTATTTTCTTTGTGACCATCTTATTTTCTCTGCTTTCCTAACTCGTCCCTTCTCTGTGATATACTATTTTTTATTCTCTCGGATTTATTCTGTTACGTTATTGAGATGGCATTTCGTTTCGAAAACCCATATTCCTTCCTAGCACAACACGCAGACCCGACTATTGCTGCGAAGTGTGAACAACCTTTTTTTCGCCCCCGCTCTTTCTCATTCCAACGCTACCTGCGTCTGTAAAATACTTCCACGTTGCACGCAAGAAAGGTTATTAATGAAACGTCAAGGTTTATTATTCTAAGATTCACATTAGATAGATTCATATGTGCATACTAATTCACCCTGGAACTTATGTGAGATGCAACCGTCTTATTCACCGTAGACCTCGCAACTAGTGTCCCACACAGTGGAAACAACTTGATCAAGCGGTAATTGCTTGACTCGAGATACCACGGTAGCTACATGTCCCATGGAGCATGGCTCATTTCTGGATTTGACCGTGATTTGAGCACGCTCTTCTATAGATTTTTTATCGAGCTTATCGCGCTTAACCGAATTGAACCACTTGGTTAAACCGGGATACGCTTGCGAAAGGCCGTGTGACCATGGGTCATCTTTTTCGAGGTTGCAAGCCTCTGGGTCCGCAAACAAATACTTGTAAGATTCATGTGTCCTGCGCACATCACACCAAGGTGCGTCTGTCTCGAGCAACAACTTGTCTAAGGGAACACACTTCACGCATTCAATATTCTCCGTAGTTTTGAAGGAGCAGCCATTCATGCCCACATAGGAGTTTTGAGAAAGTGAAATAATATCTTGTAGCTCTTTAGGAGTACCAGTGAATGAATGGGTGACGAATTTACGATTCGGGGAGAACCGGTAGGAAATAGCGCCATCTTGATGAACTTCCGGAAGGTGCTGCTCATTGGTAGAATGGTGACGCAGCAATTCTTTGACGTTGAATCGGTCAATAGGATCTGTAAACCCCTTCACGAATTTGCGGAGTATTGCTACATAATCTTCACAGCAATTGCGCATGTGTAAGAAGAGCGGAACCTCGGGAAATAGGCAACTGATTTTAAGCTGCTCTTCGAAGAATGTGAGTTGCATTTTCTGCGAGGAATAGTAAAAACGGTCGTAGTCCAAGCCCATTTCGCCAATAGCGCGGAATTTGGGGTCCTTCGCGTTGTCCTTAATAAGTGTGTAGAGCGCATGTAAACGACCAATAGTGAAGCTGAGGTCTGTGATGTCGAGCTGTTCGTTAAAGTGCGGGTCATTGGTAGGATTGCTGATAGTAGAATCCGCGCCATCCAGGACAAACTCGTTGACACAGCAAGGATGGACACCCAAAGTGTAGTAGAGACGCGCCTGTGGCGTGTGATATGTATTGGCAATTTGGATCGCAGCACGAGACTCTTCTAGTGAAGAGCCAGTTAGCAGCATAGTTTGAACGTGAGCTTGGCTAGCCCGCGCCAAGACATGTGGTATATCAGCTTCATGATATTTCTTACCATTATAGACGCCCTGATACATGGGATCGGTAAGATTGAACCCTATGTCATAGTATTTGAGTGCACTTGACATCCTTCTGAGCATGTGCAGATCGGAGTGGAGCGACGTAGTGACATTGAATGAATAAGCTAGCACAAGTAAGAGTTTTTTGTATTGAATGCGATGAGTGTCAGTATTTAAATAAGTGATATGGCGTACCAAGGAATTAAAAAAAATAGATTTGAGGGAGATTTCTGTAGTAGATAGTGTGAGAGGAGAGTGAGAGATGATAGAGCTGGGACTGAATTATCAATGAGGCAGAGTAATGCTACCACACATGATTTTTGGGGAGATCAGAATTGATTAATAAGTACTTTTACAAGTATACGAGCCGGGTAGCAAATTCATAATCTGAATCGTCCTTCCATTTAACTGACACTTAGATTATTATTAGAGCTATTCTCTAATCAACTTTTGATTCAGGGTCTGACTTGGCATTTGAAATCGTATACACTAAAGACGTTTACAATCTGCTGATATCTTTCGATGATTGTTACTCTCGCAACACTTGAGCGCGTAATTTACAACGACATCTGGATTAAATGACGGGATAAGCGATAGCATGCCAGGCATCATCGGTCACTGTAGACACTGCTAAAGGCAGTATTACTTTCCAGTCGGTCTTGCATATGATCATCTATAAAAATCGTAGGTACAGGCTGCTACAAAGTTCAATCAGTAATGAGATCCATGTTATCAGTTTACACATCAAATGTGTAATGGAAAATTTGATGGAAAACGAAGAAACCAGTGATGATTTTAAAGAGATTTGATGTTCAAACCCAATGTCTGGTCTTCCACTGTATCAACTAAAATTAGGAATCAGAGGGATCTAAAAATGGAGTCAAACTGACTGTTTTTTTAACGGTATTGGTCACCTGGAATGGCTCGTTACACTTGGTAGTGAAAATGGAGTCCAGTGCCAGTCGCCAACTGAAGGAAGTGGACATGTTTATATATCAAACTTTCGCAAGAGATGGCCACCCAAAAATGCTAGAATTCAAAAGTACGAGCCAGGACATGCTCATGGTAGATTTTCCGAAAGAATGAAAACCGATGTGCGCGATATCAATCCTGCAGCCGTCGTCTCTGTTGAGTGAAACCCCTGCAAAATATGGTGAAACGGTTATAAGTCGCCCATTGATAATTATATGATCACAATTATCGCTACCCCAAATGTTTGTACTGGCAATTTCATTTATTTATACCAAGATTGGCACTAGCTGCGAGGAACTCTTGTTGTAAAAAGTGGTGCAAGATTTTTGAGCTTCTCAGCCGTGTTCTTGTTCTGAGCACGGCTTTAGTAAAAATCCTTAGGAGGCATCTGAGAACTCTACAGACGAGATTATTTCAGTATCGGTAAAGTAGGCCAAGAAAAGGTGTGTCAATACTTGCCCATTTTCGACAGATGGACCCATTACAATCTTTGTACCAAGTACTTGAAAAAAAAAAAAAAATTCGAAAGAAAACGATGATGAACCTGGAAATACCAATATCTCAAGTTCCAAGTATAAGCTCATGATACCTAAGTCCTATTGTAGGAGGACAGGAGGACTTTTCGAATGCAAAGAGCGCGTAGTGAGAACCGGTGTTCCTTATCCGAATCGTATCACGTGACTCAGCTTCTTTTTTCTTTCTCTCCCTCTTCCCCGAAACCCAAACTGAATAAAAATCAACTCCCATCAAATCTAATCAAATCAAATCCTGTCGTATAATTGCTGTTGTGTATGTATCCTATCTATGCTGAGTCCTCATGCCATGTGTTTCGCCTCAAATGCGTCTTGTAATGCTGGACGCAATTGTCATGACGGCTAAACCGCTGTCCGCAACCCTCGTGCGGGCAAACGTGATTTTTTTCGCCTGTGTGTATTCTGTTGTGACGCGCCAGATGGCCACTAGTGGTGAAACCCTTGACGCAGATCTTGCACACGTAGCGGCGCCGCTGTTCTACAGGAGATCGCGTGCGCTTACCGTTTCCGGAACGCAATGTGGTAGCAGCTGCGCCTGCGTGCGCAGACACACGCGCGGGTTGCCGCTGCAGCACAGCCGAAGGCACCGAAGCCACGGAAGGTGCAGCCGAAACGCGCGGAAGCACAATTGGTGGTGGGGTTATAGCAGAAGCGGAAGGAGACGCCGAGAGCGACGCACGTGCGGAGCCAGCTCCGGCCTCGGACCCGTTCTGCGTCAGTAGTCCTGACAACGCGTTCACACTTCCTATCCGGGCCATGTGGCGCGGCGTGACACTGCAACCCGCGGAAGCGGGCTCGAACGCACGGCGGTCGAGCGCGCGCTTCAGGTCGCTTTCCACGAGCCGCTGCGCCGCGGTCACGGGCCCAGAACCCTGGCCCGGCAGTAGCACCTGGTTACCCCGCGCGTCGTCCAAAGCGATACACCTCTGCTCGCACGTGCGAAATAGTGGAGGCAAATTGGTTCCAGCGCCCGCAGGCCCTGCACCCGATCCGACGGGTGTGGATTTGGAGTAGTATGCTAGCGGACCCAGGGTATTATTATACGGTGCGGCCAAAGTAGACATTAGTAGTAATGGTCTGTGTATGTGTGTGGGTTTGAGTTTTAAAGAGAGAGAGATATAGAAAAAGCAATTTGTGTGCTCTTCTTTTTTTTTTTTGGGATCCTGTCGTTAGCTATTCGATTCTCTTTCGATTCTCTTCCGATCCTCTTGCTTCTCTGAAACTTGATTCTCCCTTCTTCTTCTTCTTCTTCTTCTTCTTCTTCTTCTTTTTCTTCCTCTGCTGTCGCTGTCGACTCCACACAACTTCTGCCCTTTTATATATACATATACACTCAACCCATCCCATCTTACTAAGACACCCGTTAACGACATCGTGTCGCCAATGTGTTCCTAAAAAAGTAGGCGCGGCAGCCCGGTTTCTAAACCGGCCCGCGCCAAGCTTGACTTTTTTATTTTATTTTCCGAACCCGCGTCAGGGTCTTACGACCCAGACAGTGGTCTCATACGCGCCCGTCTGTGCCAAGAACAAATATTTTTGCGCCATTTTTGTGGTGCGTCGAGAGCTACAAGGTAAAAGAAGACCCTGATTGGTACTAATTTTACATAGTAGTGGCCTTAGAGCAGAAGGCGTGGCAGAACAGGCCCATTGCGGCGAACGGAAAAAAACGGGGAAAGCGGCGGAAGATGGCAGATTCGGCCTAAGGTGGAGCCGCAAGAGATAATACTCAAATTATCAAGGCGTGGGGTTATGGGTGTGGTGTGAAGTTTGGGAGGAACGGATGTATGACGAGGTGTGATTGGCCGTAGATCAGGGAAGAAAGCAGGGAGGCATGGGTGTGGGATGAGATCTTTGTGTACGTAGAGATGGCCGGGCCAAGAAGCCGCGCGGATTTCAATAAGGTAGGGAGGATGCCAAGTCCCTTTGTCTCCGGATAGGAAGGCGGGGGCCGTTCTGTGGGCACGTGATGGGATGTGCAAAGTACATTTGTACTTGTGTGAGGTGTGTGAGCACGTGATTGGAGTCTTTGTCACGATGGGGGGTCCAGTGAGATATATACCTCGAGGGACAATATGTATGAGAAGAAGCTTATGCCGAGCGACGGGCAAGGTAATGCATTATTCGCTGCAATCAAGGCTTGGAAGGTGGAAGAGGATGGAGATTATCAAGATGAGAAGAGTGAGGCCAAGAGGCCAGGAGTGAGGGTTTATAGAGTGAGGCCAAGAGCTTGGGGCAAGAGCTTGGGCAAGAATTTTCGTTACTACAGCAGCTGTCCTGTTAGAATTGGTGGATGGAACAGGCTTCTCCAAACCTGATTTCAAAGACATTTTTTGTTATTGTGTCGTGCCACGTGATTCGAGAAGAATCATGCGTCAAGTATGAGCGGTAATTACGGTCCGTGTGAGGAGCCAGTTACTGGAGGTCAGTTACCAGGTGGGGGGTATAGGTGAAGATACCATTTTGTAAGCCAAATTGCAGCGAAAGATTTGGTAATCTACTTTGAAGAATTCAAATTGGGGGAGGCAGTGATGCGTTGTGTGATGTGCGTTCCCTGTGTGCCCTCTGTAACCTGCGTACCCTATGTAACCTACTTCTGTGCTATATCGGATCGGTGTTTCGAAGAAATTGTATAAAGGACACAGTCCCTGTCCAGTCAAGAATGTACCACGTCAGATCGCGTTAACATCTCCATAGAAATCATCTATTTCTATGGCACGTGCCGCCAAACGTCATAATCCAAAGTTCCAAAGCTTTTACGTTTCATCAAGTCGCGACGTTTCAGGTTGAAGTTTGAGTTGATTAATGAAATTAAAAAAAAAAAAAAATATCTTAAAGTCAATTTTCATCCTCAACCCTAATCCGATTACACGTGTACTCACCTCATTGTTGACGTCCTTACTCCGTTTCGTCGTTAATGCCCACTAATACCTCGTCGTCTTTTTGAAATCAATCCTTCGTTCGTTGTTCGTTCGTTCGTTACTTCGTTTATTTTAAAGCTCTTGTCGATCCCAAAAAAAAAAAACCGTCGTTCCTCGTAAATCACCGGTTGTCACTCACTCCATTCTCTACCCGCTTCTTTACCCCGTCGCGTGGTTCTCCTCCTCGTATATTCCAAGACAAAGCCATTCCTCCATAATTTCCCATATAAACCGCCCAGATTTCTACTTTTACCCTCAAATATTCCCACAAGATGTCTTCTTCTTCCCCCATCTCCAGCGCTTCCCCTACACATCCCGCCAAAATGCCTGCACCCGTGGACCCCACCCGCATGCCTATCCGTCAACAGATGGAAGAGCTTATCCGTCGCAAACAGCGTGAAATTACTCAGGGTCTTGAGACCCTAGACACCGTCAAGTTCAGACCAGACTCCTGGACCCGCGGTAACGACGGCGGTGGTGGCACCTCCATGGTTCTGCAGAACGGAACCACCTTTGAAAAAGGTGGTGTCAACGTCTCTGTCGTTTATGGCCAGCTCTCGCCTGCCGCCATCTCTGCCATGAAGCACGACCACAAGAACCTCAAGCTACCCACCGACCCAGAGACTGGTCTACCTAACGCAGATGGCGTCAAGTTCTTCGCCTGTGGTCTGAGTATGGTTATTCACCCTTCCAACCCTCACGCCCCAACCACCCATCTCAATTACCGGTATTTCGAAACCTGGAATCCAGACGGTACCCCACAGACCTGGTGGTTCGGTGGTGGCGCTGATCTCACGCCTTCCTACCTTTACGAAGAGGACGCTCGTCTATTCCACCAAGAGCACAAAAAGGCTCTCGACAAGCACGACACTTCCCTCTACCCGCGCTACAAGAAGTGGTGCGACGAATACTTCTTCATCAAGCACAGAAATGAGACCCGTGGTATCGGCGGCATCTTCTTCGACGACAAGGACGACCGCGATCCTCAGGAAATCCTTTCCCTCATCGAGGATTGTTTCGATGCCTTTTTGCCCTCTTACTTGCCCATCATCGCTCGCAGAAAGGACATGCCCTTCACAGAAGAAGAGAAACAATGGCAATTAATCCGTCGTGGTCGCTACGTCGAGTTCAACCTCGTTCTGGATAGAGGTACTCAGTTCGGTCTACGTACCCCTGGCTCTCGCACAGAGTCTATCCTCATGAGTTTGCCCGTCACTGCGTGTTGGTTTTACGATCACCACCCAGAACCAGGTTCTCGCGAAGAAAAGCTCCTGAAAGTGCTGGAGTCCCCTGTCGAGTGGGTATAAAAGGATAAGATACAAACTTAAAAAAGTAAACGAACATACAAAAAGGAGAAGGCACACTTAAATATAATAAATTGTGTGCTTTCTACCCTCCTTCTTCATTTCGATCCCATCTCGGGCCCAATTCAATATTTATATAAATAAAATACAACCTGTTTAATACCACAATTTTTATAGAAGCTTTCCCTAAGCTTTACTTAGCACAACTGGCTCGTAACAGATTAACAACAGGTCAGTTTTCTCTCCATCTGTTACCGCAGCTCACGCACTTGTAAAATGTTGTCATAGGCTCATCTGCAGATCTGATCTGTAATTGGAAAAAGTACGCTCTTTCACCAGCACACTGGTCATAGTTTGGACACTGTACTGCCGTCTGATCCACATTGTCCCAACCGCCTCCCAGAACATCGTCAACTTCTTTTCTAGGCAAGGTCTTCCGATCGTATACTTCTACACCTTCAATTGGGAATGCATATGGACACGAACCGCACTTTAGAGCATATGCTCCACTTTCCGCAGGTGATACTACTAGCATATTATGGCATGTGGGGCAAAACGATAGCATCTCAGACTTTCCAGCTTCTTTTTATTTCTGAACTCATCGATCAGATATGCTCATCGCCCTTGGTATAGTTTTTCAAGCTTCTCTTGATCTGTTTCGTATAAAGATATTATTGATTTTGTATTACTACATGCAACGATATTCACCAGCAAGTCTGTTCTATACCTAAAGCAGGGAAATCTCTACTTTGTCTATGTCCAACACGGATGATATAGTATCACACGAGGACTTTAAAGTCACCCCTGGTGCCCCGAAGTCACGGCTTCTGCCAATTATTTGGCGATTTGTAGGTCGTCGCGCCAGGAAAACTGGCAGAGCTGGATCAATGTCGCCTGCAAAAAGAAGGACGCCGTCACCTGTGAAGCAAGAAGATACAAGTGAGTTGGAACAATTGTCACACGATCACGAAAAAAGTGCAGGAGCAACCCCTGAAGTAAAAGTTGATTCTCTACCACCCAGATCGCCATCTCAATCCCCAGTGCGGCATCCGCGGAAACGCGGAAGGCCCAGAAGTGTGAAAGCTGAGCATGATCCCAAAATAACTACCCCTTCTGTGAACGCTTCTCCTTCAAGGTCAATATCACCACAAGGGCCACGAAAACTTACCAAGCTTGAGCCAGTACCAGAATCCGAGTTTGTAACCGCGAATTCGTCACCAATAAAGTCTTCGCATGTTTTCTCGTCGCCTGCAAAATCGCCATCGAAGCCGGTTCTCAAACAGTCTCCGTTCAAGATCCAGCTTGACCGTCATTTTGTGCCAACGCCAATTCCACATGAAGGTGACTACAAACCTCCACAAGAGAAGCACTTGACATACTTTTTTGACGGTTTTGAAGGTTATATTGACCAAAAAAAGCCCTTAAGAGCACATCAGAAATCAACAAATACCATGGCCATGGCACCGCAAGTAACGCGTGAAGAGTTTTCGCTACTTTCCAATACCCTTATCGATTCGCTACACAAGCCAGCAAAGGAAGCGCTGCTTGAAGTTCAGCGAAAAATGTTTCCACAATACTGGTTCGAACTTGCACAGGGGTTCTCACTTTTGTTCTACGGCGTCGGATCGAAGCGTTCCTTTCTCGAAGAATTCGTCTTGCAGTATCTGTCCCCACAGCTGGCCCTCTCAGATGCTTTGAACTTTGGAACTGCAGAAGATTCTGAAGCTATAGACGAAGAATCAGAAATTGATGGTGTGCCTTGCGTTGTTATCAATGGTTACAATCCGACCTGCAATTATAGAGATGCGTTTCATTCGATTTCACAAATAATGATGCAAGAAGAGCTTAGTAAGTCGGAGACCAAGTACTGGGGTAACCACGTCGAACTACAAATTAATAAAATGATAGAGGTTTATCGCGACAGCCCCCCACTTATAAAGCTCATTGTTCTCGTGCACAATTTGGACGGCCCTATGGTGCGGAAGGATCCTTTCCAAAATATGCTCAGCTCCCTATCACGCGTTCGCCAAATTGCACTGATAGCCTCGACTGACAATCTGTATGCACCATTACTGTGGGACCACGTTCGTGCACAAAACTTCAATTTCATATTTCACGACATCACAAATTATCAAAGCTACGCGGTCGAATCTTCCTTCAGCGACATAATGCAATTGGGAAGAAGTGCGGGTACTACGGGTGCGGAAGGTGCTCGCTACGTCCTCGAATCGCTCACAAGTAACTCCAAAAGGATGTACAAACTCCTCATCGAAACTCAGTTATCTAACATGGATTCGCAAGGGAAGGCTGTTGCAAACAAGCGCGGCTCACATGCATTTGGCATCGAGTTCAAGCAATTTTACCACATGTGTGCCGCCGATTTCATCGCCTCCAATGAAGTTTCCCTGCGATCAATGCTTGGTGAATTCATCGAACACAAGATGGCCGCAATGTCCAGGGACAGGACTGGAGCGGAGACACTTTACATTCCATATGTACACTCAGAGATGCAAGCATTACTGAGGGACGTTTTAGACGTCTAGTCCATTCTATAACGGCGGGTAAATGGTATTTAGTTTTTGGTGGCTTTGGATAATGTACCGTTCGAGACGTACTCGATGATTACAGGTTTCGTTGGCACTTTTAGAGTAAAACTAAGATCGAATCAACCGAAAAGACCCCTATTGAAAGAAAACGCTCAACACACTCCTGTTTTGGTGGTCAGGAGCACGAACCACTTGCGAATGTCAAAATCTGAGACTTCGTCGCACCACGTAGTTTCTGGCTTAAATTCGAGCCGAAGTGGGACTCTACCAGTCTTGGAACAACTGAAAACAGGGTCACAGGTAATTGTGGGAAACCATAGGGTGGAAATTGTGAAATACCTGGCAGAAGGCGGCTTTGCACATATATATGTTGTCAGATTCATAGAGTATGCGAACGAGCTTGAACAGGTACCAACAATTAAGTTGGAGGTTGGTGATTTGGCGTGCCTCAAGAGGGTTCTTGTGACGGATGAAAATGGCCTCAATGAGATGCGTAACGAAGTTAGCGTCATGAAACAGCTTTCTGGGTGTCCGAATATTGTCCAATACTATGACTCTCATGCGTCCAGGGCGCGTGATGGAAGCAGTGGCTTTGAAGTTACACTTCTAATGGAGCTATGCCCTAACAACTCACTTCTGGATTACATGAACCAACGGCTAGCTACAAAGCTCTCAGAACAAGAAATTCTCAAAATCATGTTTGATGTTACAAGGGCATTGGCGCAAATGCATTATCTACCGGTACCGCTTATCCATCGTGATGTCAAGATTGAAAATGTTCTGGTGGACGCGAATCACAACTTCAAGCTATGTGACTTCGGTTCAACCTCTACATGCTTTCCTGTAGCCAACACGCATCAGGAGATAGCTGTTCTCACCAACAACATATATGTTCACACTACACCCCAGTATCGGTCTCCTGAAATGATTGATTTATACCGCTGCCTTCCCATCAATGAAAAATCTGACATCTGGGCATTGGGAATCTTCTTGTACAAATTGCTCTTTTACACCACGCCTTTCGAACTGACAGGACAGTTCGCAATTTTGCATTCCAAGTACGAATTTCCAGTTAACAATTATTCATCGAAACTCATCAACCTCATCATTATTATGCTGGCAGAAAATCCAAATTTGAGACCGAACATCTACCAAGTCATGGATAACTTGTGTTCAATTTTGAAGGTTAAAAACCCATTAGAAGATAAATACCAGCTGGGATCATACAGCTTCGAAAAGTATTCACAGTATCAAGCCAAGCTACAAAAGGTTCAATATCAAATGTACCTAGCGTACGAGAACAAGCAGCAAATTGACACACTGAATGATATGTTTATCAATTGCTTCGAAGTCGCCCCTAAACAACCCGTTGACATTAGTGACAAAAAATGGGCATCTGGACCATCTAGTTATAAAACTAGGGAAAATAAAACAGTACCTGAGGTGAATCCAGATGTCACCTTGGCGGGCGAAGAAGATATTGGCCTAGTTCAACAGCAGTTTCCGTCCGTAGAAGACCTGGATCATTATCTCGATGGCGAAAACAAGCGCGATACAAACAAAAGCAGCTCCAATGGTGCATTCAGTACCGAGCATAGCTCAGGATCTTCAAGTAAAACTGACTTGAGCGCTATACAACATGCTCCTTCTGTACCTTTGGAAGAATTGCCCTCCTCGAAACCTACTCAGAATGTTCAAGCGGTAGCCACATCGAAGAATATGGTTCGAGATACGACTGCAAGATCCACTAATTCTGTGAAGCAACACAAACCAACCAACCCATTCCCTTACATCCAGCCTGAAAAAGAGATATATGGTGTCGACAACGACTCAAATTCGATTTTTCATGGCGAAGGTTCTAAATCAGATCCTGAACAACAGTACTTTGCTCAAGATGCTACTGCGGTACCACAACCCCCTATTAAAACAGAGCAACCGGCTCAGAAACAAGTTGGTCCAGCATTGCCAACCACTGAAGCAGCAAAGAGTAGTCTTAAGCAATTCCGCGCCCAGCCTCAAGAGCCTGGCGGAGAAAACAAGATTTCCTACGATCAGTATTTCTCGGAAGCGCCAAACCCAACAGCTCAACGGGTTCGCGAACCAGTTAATACGGAGACTCCGCAATATTATGCATATCCTGGTCTACAGCCGGTAAGCATGCAGAAACCTCAACAAACCACAGAGCATCTGCAGGTCCAACAGCACCATAACACACCAATTCAACAACAACCGCAACAACAACAACAACCGCAACAACAACAACAACAACAACAACAACAACCGCAACCACAACCGCAACCGCAACCGCAACCGCAGCAACAACAGCAGCAACGACAGCAGCAACAGCAACAGCAGCAACAGCAGTCGCACAATATTGAAGAAGAGTTACTTGTAGACTTTTCGCCTCCTCTGAAGAGGGAACCGCAGAAGCTGGATTTGACTTACGACAGCGTTGACCTTTCAACGCTTTCTAAAGGCGAATACAAAGATGAAACTGACATATCTGAGCAAAGCATGGCCTCAAGTGAAAGCGTTTCGGTCGATCTTCGTCAAAACGAACGCCTCAGTGCGAAAACAAGAGGTCAGAATGTCGATGATTCGGTGTCCGCTGTAAAACCCTCTCCCCGCGGTAGGCGGTCACTTGACCTCAAGTTTCAAGAAATGGACTTCTCTAACTCCCCTTCACCAGATATTAAGCTGCAGAAGACGAAGACCGTTAGCCATCAGCAAAGGAAATCAAACGTTGCGGCAGAGCCCAAGAAATCCTTCTCACGCGCCCGTAAATCACTGGATCTTGAACGTACCAAACGGGACACGCCAAGCAATGGTGAGAATACTTCCAGCAAGCGCAAGTCTTTTTTTGGTAAATTCAAAGGTTAATTAAAGTGAAATCACTCCTCTCTTATACATATAGGACGCTAAAACTCTATAGACATGTCAATGTCATTACGTACTAAAGGAATCTATGTTTCTTCACGTCAAGTGAGAGAACTTACGCATGCATCACAACGTTTTATCTCTACAATAGGTGGTGTAGGTGACAATGAACAAGAATGAGGTTGAAAAGGGCCAGGAGACGAATAATGGTACAATGATTTATAGGCCTACGGATGAGGAGTTAAGCAACGGGTCCTTTCTAGAAAAAGTTTCGAACTTTGGCGAAAATTTATACTGGATGTACTACATCCATTTGCCATACTATCTGATGACTACAGGTGATGCCTTTTGTTTACATACCTTTTTCCTTGCGATGTTGACACTGGGACTTTTTGGCCTCGTCAAATACATATTTCTGTGATGCGGTATGAAGTATATGAAGGGCTCTATTACCACCAAAAACGTAGCTGGTAGCTTTGGAGATCTAGTAATTAGGATAGAAAAAAGAATATGATGATTGGTATGTTTTATGTGGTGCGTATGCGCGTCGTGAGTTGTTGGTGTTTGATACATATTGATCTAAAGGTTCATAAGTATATGGTACTTCACAATGAGATTTTGACGTACCCTGAAAAATAACAAACAGGGCATCGGGATTGAAACTAAATTATCCCTCGTCTAACCCTGAAGATTTTTATTCACACGTTTGACTCTGTTGTAGAGAGTAACGTCGTCATGCAAAACAAAGTCCCAGATGACTTTGCACCATGAATGATGCTTGGGTAGGTTTTGGTAATACTCTGGGCACATGCGGTTGAGCTCCCAGAGTTTTGACCATGCAATGAAAGGGAAGTCATGATGTTCATTGTGTAAGCCTACATTCCAAGTGAAGAAATTCAGGCAGCCATAGTAAGAATATGTTTCTAACGCATATTCACGCTTAAACTCAACATCTTTGCGATTTACTTGGGAAGCATCTGTGGAATGTATCGCTTCAGTCTCACAAGGAGTGTTTTTGAAGACCAGCTTACCACCAGCGATCGCTTCTTCCAAATTCAACATGTAATGCTCGGCAATGAAATGGCCAGAGCAAGGGTGCAACGATCCAGCAAGGAACGAAGAAATGATGAAGTACATGAAGGATTTCCAACCGAAAGTGTTAATCCAAATGTAGTCAAAAGTTAATTGGTACGCAACGTTGATTAAATGCAGGAACGACATTGGAATGGAGGTCACAAACATAGGTCTGAGTGCGTAGAAGAAGATTTGAAACGTTGCGAAAAATGCTTTGCCCAGAATGTTCGACAGAACCAGCACCTCAAGGTTTGTAGGGATGTCGGTGTCATACAGCTCATCACCCAAAAATTTGTGATGAAGCTGATGGTAGGGTGCGAACGAAGCCGCGTATGGAACACCGATAGGGGTATTGGTAAAAACGGAGAAGAGCTTGTTGTGCAAAGGCTTGCGGAAAGCAAGGTTGTGAGAGAGTTCGTGGATGGCCAGGAAAATGTTCTGGTTGGCCGTGGCCCCAATCACGTAGGCGCACAGCCAAAATTTGAAACTGAGCGGATGTGTGTTGCGGAGCAGGTATGCTACAGTGCACTGCAATGCCACGACGCCTGCGACAATGAACTTGGTGCGTGGCTCGTGGCCCATGAGCTTCTTCACTTCCGGGTGCGACTTGAGAATAGCATGTCTGCGCACTGCATGCGGTTCCTTGTGAGTAGACCAGTAAAAATTGTGAAGAACTGGGACGGGCTCAGAAACAGCAGGCGCATCCATAGTTTCGGAACCCAGCGACAGGCCCTTATGCGTTATTGGCATTTTCTTCGTTCCTGTGTACCCAAGTCGACGAGCTCAAAAGATATCCTAAACCGTCAGAGGCTTTTTAAATACCCAACAGGCTGTTTTTTGCAATTCGGAGATACCGCCTTGCTTTCTGATCTTCGAGCTGATTTCTTCAGATTGGTTCTTCTTTCTTTATAGATTCGTTCCAGGCTCGAAACCATCTGATTTCCTGATGTTAAACGTTGTTAGTGATGGATATAGGGTCCCCACACGAAAAAAATATAAAAAGAAGAAACTTAAACTGATTGTTATGTAATCAAAAGAGATTTTTACAAAAAGTAATAAATGATGTCATAATCAACCCGATTTGAATTTGATAACTATATACGGGATGTCATTTTAGAAGCTCGTGACATCGTCCAGACATGTTATGCTGAATATGAAGAGTTGAGTTCATCTGCCATGCTCGTTTTAGCGACTTCTGTCGGTGATTTATTTGATGAATCCAACCATTGTGTTCTGCACGCTCTGTTAGGTGAGGTTTGCTTTTTTATCAGTAAGAGTTGTAGAGGGCTAGAATTCCTTGATTATTCGAGTAATACGTAGTCTATCTCCATGGCTGTAGGTGGAGCTCTTGCACAGTTTTATGAATCCTGCCTTTTATTTTACCCACCAAAGACAATTTATGTCAGAATATATCTCTTTTGGAGATACCCCTTAGTTATATCTTGTCAATATCGCGACGGTGAAAGAAGGCGCTGTAAATGAATATGTCTTCCATTTCGAGTCGGACTGAAACATGGCAGTCAGCCAAGATTTCCCGTAATCAGTGTGATTCTGAATATTCCAATTGCGTGAGCCTGGCAAGAGTGATTACAATACGACTATTTTTTTGTTTCTGGTTGATGTTAGTTGCGTAACACGTTTTTAGTTGCGTAACACGTTTTTAGTTGCGTAACAAGAAGATAGCTCTAATCATGCTAGAAGCATTTGATAGTACTCTCTTGAGGATTATTGACTTTTCTATGATCTTCTCACGATTTTCTCGATTGTGCACTAAAGGCGACCCGCTTCTGAATGATATTTCGAATTTCAGATTAAGCAATCGCACTTTTGGTTGTTTGCCTTTTTACACCATTCAGTGCATGGGTATTCTGACGCTTATCATATCATCATTTCAGTGCTCCAAGCATTTCTTCTATACCCACAACAAGGTTTCTGAGTTTTAAAAACTCAGATAGTGAGTTTAGACGTAAGAGCTCCTCTCGGGTTCTTTTTAAGCTACTTAGTATTTGAAGATACTCTCTGTTGCTGGATTGCTCGTCTATAGTTGCTACTTATCAATAACTACTGGCGTCCAGGGACATGCTCTGAATCCGATTTGTACCAGGCGTGCCGGCATACAATTGAGTTTGCATAGCTCTCAAAAGCAAGGTCCTGATAATCTTTTTAAACACTAGCTTCATTCAAAGCAATGTCAAGGCTTGCTGTCATGCGTTTGTATCATTGGAGTTTGCTCTTCGAAGCTGGTGGTGCTTGAGCCCCCTTTTGAGAATTACCTTTTGCTTTCCTTTTGCTTTCCTGCTGTCCCCGTACAAATCGTTGACCCACCAGCCGACACTGGTACCATTCATTGAGATTGTAAAATATGTGGTATAAAGTCTAATAGAAACACTACAGTTCTTCACAGTCTCTTGTCAATGAACCTCTCCCAAACTGTCTTAAAAAAAATCGTCTTGTTAATTAACCTCTTCCATCTTGTCTCCTAAATAATCCATGTAGAGACCCCCAAAAACCGACCAATGGAAGTTTGCCAGAGTATAAAGATGGCAAAATAAGCTTTCAAATTCCTCCAAATCCACAGAAGCCAACCCAGAAGGTTGCTGAGTAGCCACACGATTTTCATTCCCTATCGCGTCCCGAAATGGCATTGTAGAATTCAATGACCTGATGTTGGCGCTGCTATTAAATACCGAGGCCGCAGTTGAAGCATTCGAACTATTGGAAGTCATGGTGCTGCAAAGGTGAATAAAGTCTTGTTTGATGCTCCCATCTTGAGTACAATTCGATCTGTTGAATATGCTATTTTCTAGCTGCTGAAAGACTCGAGCTTCAAGAACGCCGTAAACCTCGCTCAATGGCTGCGTTTGCTTGGACAGCCAGGACTTGGCAAAATTTATTTGGGCATTGTCCAATGGAGGCGCTTGTCCTTTCACGGATTTAGCTGTTCCTGACTGAGCCAAGGTGACGTCTCCCAAGTTTCGTTGCAGCAAGAATTCCTGCTTCAAGTCTCGTATGGTTTTGCATAAATGGATGGCAATGGACATGGTGTTCTTTGTCCACCTACAATTCCCGTGTTCATCCGTTATAATGCTCACAATTTCACCCTTCAGCTTCTTGTTACTGTAGACGGCTATGATGTGATCCTTCGTCACTTTGTCCATTGAAGAGTCATTAGCGACCAATTGCTTGAAAAGTAGTCGACAGACAAGAAGACACACAATTTGTCGGATGTCAGCCCTTAAGAGAATAAGTCTTGCATGGTCAAACGACAAAGACGTCGGATACTCACGAACCATCTTACGGCATGACAACAGGCTTATAATGCCCCGAATGCACAAGCGATATACCTCAGAAGCCTTCAAACGATTATTGGATAAGGAGTTGCTTGCTTTCTGGTACTCAAAGCATTTGTCATCGAACCATTTGAACGAAGATTTCAAATCTACTCGATTCGATGACATCAAAGATTGGAAATACTGTTTCTCAAATTCCACGGCGTTGCTCAATAGGGCTGGTCTAAGTATTCTGATTTGATGATTCGCAATATCCAATTTCATGGCCTCCAAAATTTGGAACACCAATCTCAGTCCCTCAACTAACTTGGGTATTGATTTCTCTTCCTCGGACTCTTTGAACTTTACACTCATCTTATCGACCCATGGATCTCTCATGGGCGCACAATGGTGTTTGAACAACTGCGCCAGCCAATCCGCAAAGCTTGACATCATTAGAGAGCCTTTCAAAAGCTCCTGTACCAACAATTCTGTGTCAAGGACATTTTGAACCGTGTGAACTTCTTTCTGAGGCACTATTGTGACCAGAACCTCCTTCAAGCTATTGAAGAGAGGCACAAGCCTAGTTTTCTCAAAACGGAAAACCTCTGGCTTCGACTTATAAACAAAAACTTCGTTTTCCACATCGTACCAGTACCTGTCAGAAATCTGTTTTTTCTTTAAGCCCCTCTCGCCATCGAGATTCGGTCTAAACTGCAACAACGGATCAAAGATTATATCATGCCTGAGTTGAGGGTTCTTAACAATTTCCTGAAGATCGATTTCCTTCAGGCATTGTAAGTTGATTGGAGGCAGAGGCATGGGCCCAGGATAGGACTCCATGTACTTTATTCGATCCTGTAGACTAACGATGCTTCCGGAAGGTTGGATCCTTTGGTTCATTAAGAGTGCGTGACGTAAAGATGCTGATTGTTTACTTTGTTTTTTCTTCTTGATGCCGCGGTTCATGTGTATGCCAGACTGTTGATGTTGTTGGTGCTGCTGCTGCTGCTGCTGATGCTGCTGCTGTTGCTGCTGATGTTGATGTTGGTGTTGTTGAGGCTGGATTTGCTGCTGTTGGTTTTGCGAGGTGAAAAACCCACAGCTGGTGGACAGCCCTATGCTTCTGAGTGAGGAATGCAGTATCGAAGGAACGGAGTGTGACCGAAATTTATTGTTCTTGACAGCGGCAGCTTTGAGCGACGCGAGTGAACTAAAATCAACCTCTGCACAAGCGGCCGTATTTGGGGTATTACAGTTAGAGTTTGGTGCTGGTCCGCTTGCGGCAGGCATACTTGAGACTGCGGCCATTGTGGTGTTGGTAGTAGTGGTGGTTGTGGAACCGGCACTATTGCTACCACTGCTGCTGCTAGTGCTGCTGCTATTGCTACTACTGCTACTGCTAGCGTCGTCGGAGGCGCCAGTTGCAGCAGTAGCATCGGCGATTCCAACACTCTCGGATGGAGCCATGAAACGCCCGCTTTTCTGGTCGAAGGGCTTGAAGATGGCGCTGGTGCTGCCTGGGAGGAAGCTACTACGCGATGCTAGTGAATGTTTGAGATGCTGGGGGCGTAAGTGCGAGTCTTGCAGTGGGTCTGCAAGATCAGGGCTCTGGCGTCCACGCTGAAGTACAGAAGCGCCTCCGAGCTGAAGGTGCTGAGACGAAAGTGTGGAATCATCGTTACCAGAGCGCTGTGAGCTCAGATCGTCCAGCTCCTGCTGCTGGGACGGGGTTATGGACCCGTGGTCTGACGACGTCCGGACGTCGCCCACGTAGTCGCATCCCAGCCCCTTCGCGTCCTGCCGCTCCACGCACACTGCACTAGCCGTTGCGGGCCCCGGCTCGCCAGCTCTAGTCTTGGGGTCCGACGGACCGCGCGACCCCTTGCGGGGCTCTTGGTGCAGTGCCACGCTCTCCGCAGGCGGCGTGTTGGTCTGTGTCCTCGTGTGTTCCATCACCGAGTTTTGTTTCGTTGACTGGCCTCTTCTCTGCGTTTCTCTGACGGTTGACTGATGTTTCTTGCACCCTTCTGCTGAAAACTAGCAGATCTGCGTCGGTACCTTTTGAATTGTCTGCGTGCAGAGATCTTGTACTGCGAGCTAGTGTGCTGCCTTGCTAGACTCGCCAATTACTCTGCTTTATGAGACTGTTGTAGACCGCCCTCTGTGCTTCTGCTGAAGGTGGCAATTGCAGATAAGGTTTGGTCAAAATCGTCAAACGGGTTGTCATTTGGAAAGAACTGTGAGCTCATGATGAGCGAAGCGACGATGATATGGGCCACAGCCCGGCCTTTCTTTTTTCCGCGATTTCCCGCGAAAAGGAAGAGACTACGCTGATCGTGAATAGTGATCTATATTCTTTCATCTACCGAGCTTTGAACGAGAGAAGGAGACACGCCGAGGCGAGTGTCCGCACGCCAGACGTGCGGGCCAATTGACCGATGTAGAATGGCGGGGGGAAATTACTGTTGGCATTGGAGCGAAAGAAGGAGCTTTACGGGGCTATTTTTGCGGAAAATACGAAAACGGAAGTCGGAGCTGCCATTTTTTTAGCAACGTTAGATGTGGTGTAGATTTATGGTTGCGATTAGCTGGGAGCCGGGTATCGGTAGACTCTATATAGGGTATGATTACTTACATACGGCAACGTAATGGGAGGGAGAAAACATCTTGATAGAGGACCCTTGTGTGTGTGGCACGTGACACCATATGCAGTGTCACTCACTACGCACGTAGAATGTTCTATTTATTATGTAAGCGTTCCAAACAACGAAAATTTGCATATGGTCATGTGATACATCGTATGCTGTTACATAAGTTTTTGTTGCGCCGACGGGATTATTATGTAATGTTTATTGCTAAGAGTTCAATCATTAATAATTAGTAAAGTTACATGTTTTGCAACCATCAAGGATCATTCAGCAATTGTAAACAGGAGGTGAAAGAAATCATGTGACTCTTTAGTCACGCTGAGTGGTTTGGTTTACACGAGCAACGTGAAACGGGGTATATCCTAAATCATCTCAAGTTCCTACTACAGGTGCACACCCTTCCTACTACAGATACAACTCGTCAACTCGTCAAATCTGGCTACGATTTCAGTTCAAACCACTCGCCTACCGCTCACAACACACATCTTGTTTTTAATTCCCGAACCAGTCATTTTTAAATTATTGTACAAAACTATATCGTAGTTACAAAAAAGCTTAACCACCAAAACCGTACAAGGTTCTACCTTGTCTCTTCAACGCGTACACAACATCCAGAGAAGTGACGGTCTTTCTCTTGGCGTGCTCTGTGTATGTGACGGCATCTCTGATGACGGACTCCAAAAAGGACTTGAGAACCGCTCTGACTTCTTCGTAGATCAAACCGGAGATACGCTTGACACCACCTCTTCTGGCTAATCTTCTAATGGCTGGCTTGGTAATACCCTGAATGTTATCTCTCAGAATCTTTCTGTGACGCTTGGCACCACCTTTACCTAGACCTTTACCACCTTTACCTCTACCGGACATTATTATAATATGTGTTGTTTGATTGTAGAATGCGTTATTCTTACTTATTGTGAATTAAATTTGATATGGTACCTTTGGGTTCGTATTGCCGGTCTTTATATGAGAAAAAATTGCCACCATATCCTATGCGCGCGCCCCGCCCGGCGCTCCTATCCGAACCTTGCGCTTTCGTTTGTCAAATTCAGGTTTATTTTCATAGTCCGTGTTCTTCGCGTTACACGCGCGAAGAACGTGGTCCGGGCTCATGTTTTGAAAGTTCACTACCCATCATACACGGCAGATTAATTATGTCGGCCTGAGATTTACGCTTGAGACAGCTGTTAGTATAAAATGATGAGAAGAAACTGGACCGGGTTCTTTTGCAGACCAAAATCTTCGCATACAGGAAGCCTCGTTTTTACGCTAGCGCGAACTATCAATCAATCGGGGTCACATTCCAGGCCGTAGTTGAAACCCGGATTTACTATGGGACGTGGCGCTCGGCAGCTAAATTGGCCGCAAAGACGAAAAAGGAGCTTTAAGCTATATAAAGAGGAAAATATTTCATCTCACAATTTTCGTCATTACATCTTACTCATAAAGTATACCAAACTCGATTCAAACTAGTAATAATGGCTAGAACTAAGCAAACAGCAAGAAAGTCTACCGGTGGTAAGGCCCCAAGAAAGCAGCTCGCATCTAAGGCCGCCAGAAAGTCCGCCCCATCAACCGGTGGTGTCAAGAAGCCTCACAGATATAAGCCAGGTACTGTTGCCTTGAGAGAAATCAGAAGATTCCAGAAGTCCACTGAACTTTTGATCAGAAAGCTGCCTTTCCAAAGATTAGTCAGAGAGATTGCTCAAGACTTCAAGACCGACCTAAGATTCCAGTCTTCTGCTATTGGTGCTCTGCAAGAATCCGTCGAAGCCTACCTAGTTTCCCTATTCGAAGACACTAACTTGGCTGCCATCCACGCCAAGCGTGTTACCATCCAGAAGAAGGACATCAAGTTGGCTAGAAGATTGAGAGGTGAGAGATCTTAGAGTTAAGGAAGTTGCCATTCGGACACTTTCCCTAAGATTTTTCTCCTTTTTTTTTTCTCTCGGGTTCACAACATGTTATAACGAGATGAGTAGTGGTCATACACAGTCATATCATATAAGTGAGCAGCTGCTCGTCTCTCGGTTTATATTGTATAGTAGGTTTTATCAAAGAATGCTTTTTTAATGATTAAATGAAACTGAGTCACGGTGAAAGATTAAAAAAAGACCTTGAGGCCATTCGGTTTAGATTGCTGCTCTTAGATTTGTGAAACTGTGACTGCGGCCCGGCATCAGGCTTCCAACACCATTCATGAATTGTATTTTGGGAGGTGACGCTACTGGCGAAGAGGATGCACTGCTCACAGTCACCCCCGCACTTCTACTCCTCACAAACAACCCGGACCCCATGAAAGCTTCTTTGATACGGTCATGTTTGGATTTTCTTATCCATTCAACCTCATTTTTTGCAGTACTTAGCTTTTCCTTGTAGCTGCGGATGGTATCTGCCATCGTTTCACACTCGGTAATGGAAATTTGGTGTTCTGCTTGAATGGCTACAATTTGCCTTTTGTACGCTCTCTCGCGTTCCATGAGCTCATTGTAGCCCTGTCGATAGAACGATAGCTGTTCACGCTCATCTTCACGCTGACGGTCTACCATTTGTAAGCGTTGCAGCAAAAAATTAGAGTCCTGCTGTTGTAAGTCCTTCTTAGCTGTCAGTATATCAAGTTTTGATTTGTTTTCTCGAAATGCAGCGTCAATTTTTGCCTTCTCCTCCAAAACATGCACCAGTTCTTTACCCAAACGTTCCAGCTCACCCTGCAGCGAGGCGATTTCTGTGACCTCTGTCTCAAGCCGACGGATCCTAAGATCTTTATGGCAGCCAAGCTGTTCCAACTTCTGGATTCGCGCTTGAGAAGTCTCGAATGCTTCTGAATAACACTTCCATTTTTCCGAATCACTGAGAGCGCTCTTGAGTTCCTCGGCTAGACGTCGGTTTTCACTTTCCAGCTGTCCTAAATGATAGTTATAAACCCTAGCCTTTCTGCTCATATCACCACATTTTTCGACGTCGCACTGATACCTGGCTACAGTCTGTTTTAAGCTGAGGTTCTCTTCTAAGACCTTTCTACACCTTTTCTCGCGTGCTTCGACAATTGCCGAATTAGAGTGGAAATTCGCAAGCTGCATTTCCAAGTCATCTCTATTCATTATCAATGATGCTTTCTCCTCTTCAGCTAAAATCAGTTTTTTCTTCACCACATTCGCTCTGTCGCAGCATTCCCTCCACTCTTCTCTCGCATCTCTAACCAGATTACGCAAGAATACTATTTCCCGGGATCTTTCATGTCTTGCACTTAATTCAGCATCCCTGAGCGCTTTAAGGGCCACATTCAAAACTTCTAAATCGAAGAGCACGTCTTCTCCATGGGCCATTTCTTCTAGGAGACCACATGTCTGAAAAAGCTTCTGTACCTGCATCTTGAGCAATTCTTGAGTATACCCAGCTCGGGGCCATACGATCTGCCCTTGCTTTGATGAAATGGGCATTTCATGATCCATCCTCTTGGCTTCTACCACTGTGTCATTATTGTTTTTCGTGGCGTCAAGATCAACGTCATAGTTCTCAATAGCGGGGCCTTTCTTTTGAACATGAGACGAGAAGTTCTCTTGTTCGCATCGATGTATGGTGACTATTGGCGAACTAGATTCCGTTTCATAATCGTCGTTTATACAATAATTATCGGGGTCAAATTTCGGCTCCTGAGGGTTGAATAGTTCCTTGTAGTGATTCGCAAAGAATTCGAAAAAGTTCTTTGTTGCTTCTGGAGTTGACTGGCTAGATTGTAAATGCTCGTAAACCTTTGTTAAGGTACCGGAACGAACTTTCTCTTCAAGATCCAGAGCTTGACACTCTGTTAGAATGTCACTAGTGGTGCCGTAGCATCCTAACCGGTGTACTTCTGAATCTAGTGTCATTGGATAGCATTTAGCCATAAGAAATTGAAAAGAGACATAGAGAATCTCATAATTCTTAGAAGCTAAGCTGTTTGTGTTAATTTCACATCGAGGCGCCATCTTTGACGTGTTTGCGTCAGAAGAGTTGCACTCATCTCTACGCATCATCTGACAAACTGAACACTGAAATTAGTGAATATGCAGTTTCTTAAACCCGTGGTTTAAATTGCTTGAACACTTACTTCATTTATTAGGCATATTACTGTGCTAATGAATCTGTTGGAGCGAACGTTTTGCAGTCCGTGCAGTGACAAGCACTTATTCTCTTGATTGTAAAGAGAATGATTATGTCTTCTAGCAAATCGGTCAAGATATCAGTCTATTCATTACTACGCTTCCCTCTTTAGCATTTTTTGGATCCAATGCTACTTGTCCATCCAAATAACGTCTAACAGTCACTGGCATAATGTAAAATAGCTGCGACTCCGACGTATATAATGATGTAGTTACTTACAGCCATCTTAGATACTAGTTCTTGATGACATTTGGTATACTTTGACCCTGGAGAAGTTGATGATTGCACGAGAAGACAGCGGTCTGTTGGTCAAAATATGTGGTATCCAGACTGTCGAAGCAGCTCAACTTGCTATAGACAATGGCACTTTCTTTGTTGGGATTATATGCGTCCCTGACAGGAAGCGCACCGTAGACCCCAAGATTGCCAAAGAAATCTCACGCATTACTGAGTTGGCCAGGAAGGAGCGAGAGAGTAATGGAAAGCAAGGCCCCTTTCTTGTAGGTGTATTCCGTAATCAAAGCGTTCAGGAGGTACAAAAATTGCGCGATGAGTATGGGCTGGACTTAGTCCAGCTACATGGTTCTGAAAAATGGAGAGAATACAAAAAAGAGCTCGGCGCAACTCCTTTGATTAAAAGGTTCATATATCCTGAAGACTGCCCTGAAGTGCTGGAACTTTCAAATTCAAATGATAATGAATGCTTGGCCCTATTCGACTCAGAGGCAGGCGGAACTGGAGAGAAGCTAGACTGGAGTTCTATCTCTGCTTGGAGTGAAAGTTGCGGGGCGCGCTTCGTTTTAGCGGGAGGACTAACCCCTGAGAACGTGGAAGTCGCTTCTAAATTGCCAGGAGTTATTGGAGTCGACGTCAGTGGGGGCGTAGAGACCGAGGGCATCAAAGATGAGCAAAAAATACGAAACTTTATCTCTAGGGCATCTTTTCGAAAATGATACATAAACTATATAGATGCTAGCAAATATGTCGATAACCTATTGAGAAGTTATCTGTTTAAGCGGATCCGGAAATGAAGAACCACTTGTCAATAGACTTGTCGACTGGGGCATCCTTCTCGGCGCTCGCGGAGGCAACGGCATCAGCAGCAGCTGGTGAGTAAGAAGAAGTACCGGACAGGGTGGTGTTGGTCAATTCAATACCCTTCACGTCAGACTTGCCTTGCACCAAGTTCTTCCAGGCCTCGCTACACTCTCTAATGACGTCCAAGGCGTACTTCTTGTTCTTGGCTTCGCCAGAGAAGGCGAATTGGTTTTCTGGCTTACCATCTGGGATCTTGTAGATTCTGAACCATTCGTTGGTGGCTCTTAGCAGACCTGGGAAGTACTTCTCAACATCCTCGATGTCGTTTAGCTTAGAGGCTAGAGGGTCGTTGACGTCGATGACGATAACCTTCCAGTCGGTCTCACCTTCGTCCAACAATGCCATCACACCCAACACCTTGACTTGCTTGACCTGGCCAGTGTAACCAATAGTCTCACCGATTTCTAGCACATCCAAAGGATCGTTGTCACCAGCAGCCTTGGTCTCTGGGTGAATGGCGTTAGGGTCTTCCCAAGTCTGAGGGAAAGCACCGTAGTTGTGAATGTAACCGTGGTGTGGGAAACAGTTTCTAACGAATCTCAATTTGCCCTTCTTGGTGTCTTGAATAATTGGATTTAGGGTCTCCTCCTTGCTAATTTCCAGCTTAGCGTTAGTCCAACGTGGGATTTCGACAACCATGTTGAAAATTTGGTTGGCCTCGTCGGCATATAGTGGGATATCGTGGAAAGAAGAGATTGGCTTACCATCTTCCTCAATGAAGACTTTGTAGTCTAGAGTGTTCTTAGCACCAATTTGTCTGGCAGAGTAAACCATTTTAGATCGTCAATTGCGTTGTATTAGGCCACCTGTAAAACGATATACGTGCACCTGGTAAATCGAGAATTCTGGATATGCCTTTATATATAAATTTTTTGAAATCCTCCAACACATACACGTGATACGTAGGCAGTTCACGAACACCACACTTGATCCTTCTGGCCTTCTGGGTGGTCAGAAACGTAACTTACAAGTGAGAAGTCACAACGCTGCATTGAAAAGCAGACCGGCGGTTTTGATCACCATGCGACGACCTTCTTATTCGAAAAAGAACAAATAGCTCATAGACAATTAAAAATATACAAATTTGATATACCTGAGGTGGCTATTTCTGCGCCCAGCGCATGCAAGTCCTGTTTGAAGCTTCTGACATCTGACATGATTCAACTATAATGTCTAAGGTGTTCCGTAAAATGTACTCTTCCGTTGTTTAATATACGTTCAGCTGTTTCGTACAGGTCCTGAGGTTGAAGAATCAGTGAGAGGACCTGCCCGAGGAGCAGATGCTGTTGTGCCATAGTAGTAACGATTGAAGTCTTCTTCAAATTCGGTAGAAGGAAGCACTGTGGTTGTGCTTGATCTTACGGCGGCAGGTGCAGGACGCTGGATAGTTTCTGATGCCAACTCCGACGGATCTAGCGGCGGAGGTGGAGTCTCTTCTGCACTCTTGTTGAAATGGAAAACGCCCTGATCATCATAGAATCCCAAGTCGTTAGCGTTGGCTCTTTCCGTATAGGGTGGTACATAGTCTTGCGTCGAACTACGATTTGTTCTCTCTGATTGGCGGTATGTAGGGGGCGTGAACCATGCGGTTCCCGGGATCGGCCTCTCACCCCTACTCGTCCTTTTACCGTTGAACTTGATCGCCGTGAGTGCTAAACCAGCGATAAAGCACAGGAAAAACACTAGCAAAATCCATCGTCCCCAAACCCATTGATTTCCACAGTTTAGTCCAAAGCAGGCCTCACTATTAGATGAGCTTTCAGCGCGAGCGAGTAATAGCACAGGGCTCGGATTCAGATCCAAATCTGAGCTTCGATCAAAGATGTGCATGGCGGCAAATTTAGCTGAGCGTTTAGGATGCCCAGGAGGTGCATCGTGATGCTCCGGGGGGAGCCTTTTTTACCTTCAACTAAAAGGTCGTACAAATAGATATCCATTTCTAAAGATGATCTAAGTATCAATAGTGAAGTTAATGACCCGAAAGATAATGGTGCCCTAGTCCAAGTATGATTATCAGTCAGCTTGGTGCTTTTTTTGCAGGCGTAAAGGCTATCCAGTATATCATTGTCTTAGGTACACCTATTCAGCAGTTTGACACCTCCACGAGTCTTCTTCTTGAGCGCTTTACCGATCAGCAGACGATAAATCTGTGGTGGAACCAAAGATTTTGGAATAAACTGCTCTCATGGGATGCAGTCTACTTTGTGAAAGGTATTATCAATGGCAATCCGGAGTTCGAGCATGAAAGCGCCTTTTCACCATTCTGGAGCAAAATAGTACGCATATGTTGTAGAGGAAACTTCGAGTTCTACCATGTACTAAAAACCGCTGTGATACTTGAAAACGGACTTCTTTTGTTGTCTGTGTTTGTTATCTATTACTTGACGATGAAAACATTTGAAGAGAATGCACTAAGGTCTCATCAACGCCGAAAGCTCGCTCAAAAATCTGCGATGCTCTTTATTTTGACCAGTGCTACAGGATTTTTCCTAGGTATTTATTCTGAGCCACTGTCTGTGTGCTTAACATTTCTGGGGCTTTTGGCGCGTGAAGTGTCGGTATCATACGACGTATATGGCAACGTAAACTGTAAATTTATGAGATGGCCGGTTTACACTATAATTTCAACCGCATGTTTTGCTGCAGCCACCACTAATAGACCCAACTGCGTTCTACTTGGATTTTACTACGTTTCAGACCTGATCAATCTTTTGAAAACTAGGAGGTTCGCTCAAGCTTTTTTCATGCCATTCGTCAGTGGAGTCTGCATGTTATCCTTATTTGTTCTTCATCAGTATTATCTTCCTTATTCACAATTTTGCCCCCAAAGAGGCGAATGGTGCTTGAAAAAGATAGCAGGTTTACCAATGAGCTACCAATCTCTCTATTCGTTTGCACAACACCATTACTGGAATGTAGGCTTCATGAAGTATTGGACTATCAATAACATTCCGAACTTTCTATTCGCTGTACCAAATATTGTTGTCATGTGGTACTCTACAGTATATTTCTCGCTCCAGTATCCCTGTTCGAATCTCAAGCCAATCATTTGGACGACCAGAGCTTTTTTGTTAATCATGGTGCTGTTCGCACATATTCAAATCATAAACAGGGTTTCATCGTTCATTCCGTTGCATTTGTGGTATATCGCTGATCGTCTGAATAAAATGACTATTACCAAGGACTCTGCTGCGAAAGGCGACGATCGCTTAATCAAATACTACGTCACTTGGTTGATTTTCTGGATCCCGGTGCAAACTACATTATTTGCTTCATTTTTGCCCCCCGCCTAGTTTCAACCAGCAAAAACTTCCTTCCTACCATTAGCCTATCTGTGGAAATTGCTAAGCCTAATGCATCTAAGATGCATCTCTCCGGAGTATCAATTCTGGGAAATGGAAAACTCATGCGTGTACAGTGTGAACACAAGATAGAATACCAATAATTATTAAAGTGGACCACACTTGTTCGAACAGCAGCTCGAGGTAAAACTATAAACAATTTGTTTGTCATTGAGTAAATCAACTGGCATCTTTGTAATTTTGAACCTAGTGTATGTTCCTTATCAATAAGGTGCATGAAATTAACCTTAAAACAAAAAAGAAGTACGGTCACGGAGCGGTTGTACACAAGGACCCTTATCCGCGGAAAAAACGTCATAGATGTTATTCACTCACATAAGCTGAAAATAGTTAATAGCGCTTAATTTTTATAAATGAGGCATAAACGAACAGTAGAACAGTAAACAGTAGATATGACACACTATACTGTACCCGTTGGACCTCATACTATGTCTTCTTTCCGAATCAGCTTCGCTGTCTCCGTAAGCGCCTCAGGTTCACAGTACTCATTTGTTGTTAAATATTTAAGTATGTTTAGTTATGATATGTGCAATAATGTTCATTCACTTTTTCCTTGTTAAAATGCTATTCGTGAGAAATTCGAGAGCAGACCGTGCGTCAGATTCCGGTAAGGCGCTCCGCAAGTTGAATAGCGCCCGATCCCTATACTCATGAGCCAACTCACGGGTTTTCGAAACTCCCCCATATTTGGCGACAGCCTCTGCTGTCCGCTCGACATCGCCCGGTTGGCTGAAGTTACGTTGAATTAGAGGACCTAGAGAGGGGTCTTCCTTCCAGGCATAGAGCACTGGCGCAGTTGCAATTCCGAGATCTAAATCTGCGCCCGCTGGTTTTCCCAAGTCCTTTGATGAGACCGTAAAGTCGAGCAAGTCATCAACCAGCTGAAAACAAATACCCAGGTTTTTGCCGAAATTATAGCAATTCTCAATAACAGGTTCTTTAGCTCCAGATAGAATTGCAGCTGCTCGACAGGACTTTGAAATGAGAGATGCAGTTTTAAGATAAGTTTTGTGCAGATAATATTCAAATGCAGTTTCCACTATGTTCTGCGGCAAGTTTGATTCGCCCTGGTTAGCTGGTACGCGGTACTCGTGTACAGGATTCGCTAGTTTCTTAGAAGGTGGCGGGATTTTTTGAGCACCGTTGGCGATAGTAGAAAGATCACCATCAACTACCGTGTTTTTGAGTTGCATAAATTCTCCTTCAACCAAATTTGCAATGCTGTTCGAAACTAGTTCAACCACTTCTGGATTTCTAAGTCTAGAAATTGCTACAGTTGCCCTGCCTAGCAAGAAATCCCCTGCCAAGACTGCCATTTTGTTGGTGAAGGCAACGTTACCACTATCACGGCCCCTCCTCGTATCGGAGTGATCAATGACATCGTCATGTAAAAGAGATGCAGTGTGTATCATTTCTACAATCTCAGCAAGTCGTCTTTGTTTCGGTAAAATACCCCTTTCCTTGTCAAATTCTTCAGGAAGAGGCTCTGGACCTTTGGTTAGAGGGTTCAATGGCTTAATTCCATGAAGGATATGAAGCGGTGAAATGCTCTTGGCAGGGTGCTGAAAAAGCAAAGATTGGGGTGGTTTAGAGTATACAGGATCATCTGGTACATCGGTGGCGTCGATCCTTATTGAATTCCTCTCTTCCAATGGAATTTCGGCCAAAGCTCTCGAAAGTAACAGTACCAGCATGGGACGCACTTTCTTGCCCTCGGCTTCAAAATAATAACCGGTGACCCTATTTAAGGTAGGATGGCCTGACCCCATGAGCGCTACAATGTTCTTGGCTAGAGTATTCATCTCCTTCGATACCAGCGATACTGGATTATGCAAGAGGACCTTAGGCGTCACTAGCTTGGCGGCCGTCTCTAAAGCAGCTGCAAACGAGGACTTCCGACGTATGTTTAGAATACGTCGGCCTTGGGTGATCAGTGCATTATGTTTGCCAGGCATTGTCTCTTTACCTCCAATGCTCCCTTACCTGTAAAGTTGAACACTTCAAATTTTTTTCAAGCATCGAGCCCGCACAATCTTTGCTCGATAAAGGGAACGCGCTCAAGTCATGACAGAGAATACATCATTCCCTGGATCTTCTCAGGTCCTGAATTTTTGCAAAAACCTGTTTTCTAGAGTAATTCAGGTGTCAGGCAATGTTCCACGCCATGTTGGCCTAATAATGGATGGCAACAGGAGATGGGCTAAACTGAAGCACGTTGAAATAAAGGAAGGCCACAATGCTGGGTTCCATAGCATGAGTAGGGCACTTGAGCTCTGCTATGAAGCAGGGGTGAGCACAGCTACGGTATTCGCCTTCTCAATTGAAAACTTCAAAAGAAGCTCTGCAGAGGTCGAATCCTTGATGAACCTGGCAAGAAGTGGAATTAGGCAAGTTGTTCAAAACGGAGAGATGGCGGAGAAGTTTGGTATCAAAATCAATGTAATTGGTGATAGAAGTTTACTACCGGCGGACGTCTTGCGAGAAGTTGAAACTGCGGAAGAGATTACAAAGGCTAACACCAGAGCCGTTCTCAATATATGCTTCCCTTATACAGGTAGAGATGAGCTACTACACAGCATCAGAGGAGTAGTTAATGAAGCTCAGTGTGGAAATCTGAATACCTCTGATATTAATGAAGCAACGATAGATAAATTTCTTTACACAGGTGGCTCACCTCCCGTTGACCTGCTAATCCGAACAAGTGGTGTTACAAGATTAAGTGATTTCTTAATTTGGCAAGTGAGCCGAAAAGACGTTGTGATTGAGTTCTTAGATTGTTTGTGGCCGGATTTTGGTTCGAGACAAATGGCTTGGCTTCTTTTAAGGTTTGCTTTTAGCAGGACTTTTTGCTCCTCAGAACCCGACCCGGAAGACGATTCAGATATTACCGCTCTTAAAAGCCAGAATAAAAAACTCGAGTAGAGGGCTTACATATGTACCACTAGCAGAAACCAGTTGAATGAAATGAATTATTATAGAGACTGTCGCCCACTATAAGTTTATACAGATCTCTAAGCCTCGAAAAATTAAATGATTGTAATGTATTAATATACATATATGCCGCGATGACTACTTGCTCCTATAGAGAATCTTCATCTTATTTCTTGTTGATGGATTGGGCCTTCTCGAACTCTTCTTTAAACTTGTCAGCATTCTCTTTGTTACCGAATCTGATCGCGAAGGTGAAAGCTTCTGGGCCGCCCTCAGCAACGTCTGCAGTACAAGAGTAAACCCAAGACCTGTCAGAGCCTACATTTGCCTTCAAGACGTACTCAGGAGAAATGAAATGGTTCGCACAGACCTTCAAGGTCTTGTCTCTTCTCATTAAAAGTCTGACCTTCTTAGTTTCTTTGTTCTGCAAAAATTTGACGTCTCCAGTTCCTCTTTCCTTCCACTCCTTAGCCTCAGAATCGAATCTAAAGAGCTTAGCCCTGACCTTGAAAAGAACATCTTCGTCCTCCTCCATGGTTTTAACTTCGACCTTTTCCAAAGTTACGACAGGCTCGAAATGAACATCAGGAGATTCGGGGGCATCGTCTTCCTCCTTTGCTGGCTCTCCTGCGCTTTTTGAGTCACCCTTGTTTTCTTCGGTAGTTTCAGCGGTTTCCTCCTTCTTTTCGGACTTTTTTCCACCGAACATGGAAAAAACCGCAGAAGTTGGTGGCTTTGGGGTTGTTCCTTCAGCTGCTTGAGCTTTGACCTCTTGAGACATGATTATTGTGCACTTAAGGCTCTATTTTGAAGTGGTGAAGCACACAACTGCACACGAAAATTTTTTTAAGATATCGAGAAGTTTCCCTGGATAGTTTTGGACGAGGGCTTCTTCGATATATAGATTTCTGAACTTTGGGGGCAGGATTCGTAGGGATCTTCTCGGTGAGACATTATAAGGGTATTTCACTGATCTGTCAAGGACCTTCCAACGATGAGTCAAGAACGGCGTAGCTCTCATGCGTACCATAACAGGACCAACTCATTTGACAAGTTCGCTGATCCGTATTCTACCGCAGAAATCTACTATGGTCCGGAGACTAACCCATCTCAGAGAAAAGCGAAAGGCTTTAACCGGATTAGAACCATGAGCGTTATAGGTAACGTTTCTCAGTTCAAGTTAGAGGATTATAGTAATTTTCCTGTCAGGAGGCGTGGCTCAGAGGATGATAGTTACTTGAGCACCAGAGGACGGCGTATGTTCTTCATAGAAGATGTTGACACTACACTACAACAACTCCTGAGTCGGGAAGACACCGATAAAAACTGTCAAATCACTATCGAAGACACGGGGCCTAAAACGATTAGGATCGGAACCGCAAATTCAAACGGGTACAAAAATGTAAGTATCAGGGGTACTTATATGCTTTCAAATCTGTTGCAGGAACTGACCCTCGCTAAGAGCTTTGGAAGAAAGCAGATTATACTGGACGAAGCGAGACTTAATGAAAACCCTGTGAATAGACTTGAAAGGTTGATTGTCAACCAATTTTGGAAGTCTTTGACAAGAAGAATTGATCTTTATAATGTTGCTGAAATTGCCGCAGACACGAAGATTGATACTCCAGCTGCTAAAGTGCCCCGGATCTACGTTCCTTATAACTGCCCCGACCAATATGAGTTCTTCATTCAGGCTTCGCAGTTAGATCCGACGTCGAATCTTGACGTCGAGTATCTGCCAAAAGATATTACTCCGGAGTTTGTGAAGTCCATCAATGACAGGCCAGGACTTTTAGCGCTTGCAATGGAAAAGCATATGAACCCTGCAACTGGAGAAGAGGTTATGTTCAGTTATCCGTACGCAGTTCCTGGTGGGAGGTTCAACGAATTGTACGGTTGGGACTCTTATATGATGGCGCTGGGACTTCTGATCAGTAATAAGACGGACGTAGCGAGGGGAATGGTAGAGCATTTCATATTCGAAATTGAACATTATGGAAAAATTTTAAATGCAAACCGAAGCTACTATCTCTGCAGATCCCAGCCACCGTTCCTGACAGATATGGCTTTGAAGGTCTTCGAAAAGATGGGTGGTAAAAGCAACCCAGATGCAGTTTCACTTTTGAAGCGGTCCTTTGCTGCTGCAATTAAGGAGTATAAGACTGTTTGGACAGGTTCCCCACGATTAGATGAAGAGACAGGACTATCATGCTACCATCCTGACGGCCTCGGAATTCCTCCAGAAACAGAACCTGGTCATTTTGACGGAATGTTGAAAATCTACGCTAAAAAATACAGTGTATCCATAGAAGAATTCAGGGAACTTTACAATGATGGCAAGGTCATTGAACCTGAACTTGACGAATACTTCCTACACGATCGGGGTGTCAGGGAGTCAGGTCACGATACGACCTATCGCTTCGATGGAGTATGCGCTTTTCTCGCTACGGTCGACCTTAACTCCCTACTTTACAAATACGAAGTGGATATAGCTTCTCATATCGAGGAATTTCATGAAGGAGAATTCATAGATGTGTTTGGGGAACGGACAACTCCAGAGATCTGGAAAGCTCGGGCCGATCAAAGAAAAAAGAAGATGACAGAGCTTATGTGGGATGCTGAAACGGGATTCTTCTACGATTATCATATCCGTTATAAAGAACGCATGACCTATGAATCTGCAACTACCTTTTGGGCCTTGTGGGCGGGTCTTGCAACTCAAGAACAAGCCAAGTCAATGGTAGAGAAAGCACTTCCCAGACTTGAAATGCTAGGTGGGTTAGTATCATGCACAGAACAGTCACGAGGAGAAGTTTCAATTGATCGCCCGACCAGACAGTGGGATTATCCATTTGGTTGGGCTCCCCACCAAATCCTTGCTTGGGAAGGCTTAAAGCAATATGGTTTTGTGGGCGAGACTAAACGGTTAGCTTACAGGTGGTTGTTTTTAATGACAAAAGCGTTTGTTGACTATAATGGTATCGTGGTTGAGAAGTACGATGTAACCAAGGGCACCGATCCTCATAGGGTTGAGGCTGAATATGGTAATCAAGGTGCCGATTTCAAAGGTGTAGCAACTGAAGGCTTCGGTTGGGTTAATGCAAGTTTCATTTTAGGATTGAAGTACATGGACACCCATGCAAGGAGGGCGTTAGCGTCTTGCATCACACCAGATGCATTCTTTAACAATCTCAAGGTTGAGCAGCGGGTGGCTTACGCCCTATGATTATTATGTAAGTTTTATATGAGTTATAATGCACGCTTTCACTCATTGAGACCACCAAGATATTTCATCAGGAGTAGGAGCGACCCCTACCCTATTGACGTGTTCTATATTCGACTTGACTCTGTCAGTACGGATAGTTAATAGGAAAAAATCACATAGGGCCTTAGCAATTTGAATCATACTAGGTCACCTGATTCTTATTTGTTACTTTTACATTTTTAATTAGTCAAATTTTGATTTTTTCTTAAACTCTTTTAAACATGTTCAAATTATGTAGATAAAATTGTTTTTGAGCTTTCCGAACCAAAGTTTTATTATACGAAGAGGGAAATTATATATAGATGAAATGTTAAGGACGCTAAAAATGACCTGCTCCTCCTCTTGAGGTCATTGACTTTTGAGAACTAATGAATCTAGCCGAGCAGTTAAATCTAGGTGAATAGGCCCACTCAGGTTAACAAAAATTCCAAGACGGTTTAATAGTTCAATTGTTTGGTTCTTATTATGTATAGAAAAGCTATCAATTCCAATTCTTACAGAATCGCATTGCTGTTGACAACTTCTTCTAGCAAAGCAAAACTGCCGCACCTATTTTTTAGACGAGTAGTGTTCTGTTGATAAATTGCGTATTAACGTATTTTGTTTAACTTTCATTATGAGTTGCAGAAGTACGTGACATTAATGGAGACCACCTTAAATAGTCTTTTAGTCCCAGAAACATGAAAAATACAAAATAAAAGATTAGACCCGAAATGATGAAGAAAGCACAGCCGTTTCCTCACATCTCACTTCTCAGGATTTCTCCTTGGGAGAATGAGCTCTTCTTCTGTCATCTCTGTAGTTTCCCGGTCCAAAGAGAAGCAGTATGCGTCTTTTATGGTAGAGACACGTGACTCTATAATCTAATCAATTAGTTGAGGAAATGACAATCGGAAATTACAATTCTGAGCAGGAGCATAACCCTTCAACAGGAAACGAGATCACATAAGAAATGGCAAAAATTCCGTGTTTAGCAGATGTTTGCATGGTTCCTGTACGTATTAAGAGTCCTGATACGAGTCTATTCTCCTTCTTTTAAAAACTAACCAATTCTCACAGCTAGGAACGGGATCGCCCAGTGTGTCGGATTTTGTTGCCGCGGTGGAGAAGAAAATCCGTGAGAGTCACTTGAAAAGTACTCTGCATAGCGCAGGGACAACTATCGAAGGTCCTTGGGATGAAGTTACCAACTTAATCGGTGAGCTGCACGAGTATGCGCATGAACTGGGATACGTGAGAGTCCATACCGACATAAGGATTGGAACAAGAACAGACAAAACCCAATCGGCTCAAGACAAAATGGATGTTGTACTTGAGAAACTCAGTAAATAAGTCTTATCTAGAGCGTTCACAGTCAGTAGAAAGAATGATTACTTTACCTATTTTACAAACCCCAATTATAATATTACACTTAAAATACCTAGAACCGCTTTACTAAGCTTTATCCGAGATCAGCTTCATTTAAGCTTGAGTAGAAGAGGAGTACTTAGTCACGGCTCTGGTACCTTCAGAAACAGCGTGCTTGGCTAGTTCACCGGGCAGAATCAACCTCACAGCAGTCTGGATCTCTCTGGCAGAGATAGTAGACTTCTTGTTGTAGGCAGCTAATTTAGAGGCCTCAGACGCAATTCTTTCGAAGATGTCGTTCACAAACGAGTTCAAGATCGACATAGATTTTTGGGAAATACCAGTGTCTGGATGAGTTTGCTTCAACACTTTGTAAATATACGACGAGTATGTTTCCTTTCTGACTTTAGATCTCTTCTTGTTGGAGTCCATAGAAGATGCTGTCTTCTTGGCCGCAGGCTTCTTCTCAGCAGGTGCTTTAGAAGCAGGTTTCTTTTCAGCTTTTGGTGCCATTTTGATTCGTGATTTTGAGATACGTGTGATTATCCGAGATTGGAAAGACTTTGTGTATTCTAGTAACCCAGTATGGTCCCAGTTTTCGGTCCCTTATATACATTTCGTTTTCCCCTTGATCCCTGTTATCATCGCGCGAAGCTTCAACTCAAATTAATTGCGGCACGCGAAAATGCTCATGAATTTACCCCACTGCGAAGTTCTTGGTCCGCAAAGTGTACCAGGTTTTACGGGGTTATATATTTCATTTGATTTTTTTCTTGGCTGAAAGTACCACGCGAAGAATTGAGTACGGTAGTCGTTCTAATTAATTCTCACCCGTTCCAGAAGCTCACGCGAGGCCGAATATTTCGGTCTGGACAGCTCCCTTAAACGCCAAAGTTAAGCAAGACGCGTACGAAGGAGTATATAAATTACTGAACATGTACAAGGTCCGCCACATTTAGGCTAAAGTAGCTTTGGAAGTATCAATAGATATCATTAACTCTTAGAAAAAATGTCAGGTGGTAAAGGTGGTAAAGCTGGTTCTGCTGCTAAGGCGTCCCAATCTAGATCTGCTAAAGCTGGTCTAACATTTCCAGTCGGTAGAGTCCACAGACTCTTGAGAAGAGGAAACTACGCACAAAGAGTTGGTTCTGGTGCTCCAGTGTACATGACTGCTGTTTTGGAGTATTTGGCTGCCGAAATCCTGGAATTGGCTGGTAACGCTGCAAGAGATAACAAGAAGACAAGAATCATTCCTCGTCATCTACAATTGGCGATCAGAAATGATGATGAATTGAACAAGCTTCTAGGCAATGTCACCATTGCGCAAGGTGGTGTTTTGCCAAACATTCACCAGAATTTGTTGCCAAAGAAGTCTGCGAAGCCAGGCAAGGCCTCTCAGGAGCTTTAATTACATATTTTAGGGTCTCTCTTTCTCGGTGTAAGATTGGGAGTGCTTGTATTATAAACTAAGGATTGCAGGTTTATTCCAGTTTCAAAATTGTATATTAATTTCTCTTTATATAACTCCCTTCGCACAATACTTAGGGTTAAATATAACAATCTCTGAAATTCAAAAGTCAGTACAATAATTGAAGGATGGTTGTAAATTCAGCTCCATGAAAAAGTTTAACCTGTGTCAGAGAGCAAATCAACAATGATATTTATGAGTGACACAAGAACCTCAACACCGACAAGAACAATAATAATAAATTCCAGATACTCCTCATGCGAATGTCCCAATTGTTCCTTTAACATTTGTAAAAGGTCGGAGATCACTTCTAGCCTTTGATTCAGTAGTGCAACCCTCTGATTTATCTCAAGATAACCTCTCGTAGCATGATAAATGGGCTCCAACTGAGGTTCTGACCACATAATTTCGGGTGAATCGAGCACAGAGCCATGTAAATTTATATTAATCCGAAGAATGAATAGTTCCCCTATACTTTTCATTATGTCCTCTTTACCCATGGAGACTTTGCCACTCGAAGCAATTTGTTGGGGTATGTCCTGCGTATCCTCGATTGTGTTATCCACTAGCTCCTCAAACAACGAAATCTTCACACTCTGTGCGATAGCGTGAGATATTGAAAGTTTGATCATATAATTAGAACCATCTCTTAACGTGATGAAGTCATTATAGATCCTTGGCTGATAACTCTGTGTAATATAGTAGTTAAATTGCTCCAGTTGCACATCCTCTTCTGCTAGCTTCTCTTTCTCAAATTTCTCTAAATCATTCAAAAATGCCTTTTCCTCGCGCTCCGTGAAGCCCCACATAACAACAACGCCGTACTCAAATATAAACAGATCGGGCTGTTTATCACTCACATTAATTTCCCCTCCTTCGTCGTCAAGCCTTATAACGTCTTCATCTATGAACCTCTTATCTCCTCTCCAGTCAGTGTAAATGAAAGGCGTAAACAAGCATTCGTCGAATAGTTTGGGGTGTGTATGGTGCACCTTCTTACAGTCCTTGAGCCATCGTATGAGCTCTTTCATGTTATAGGAGCTTGAAGTACAATACGCTGTAACCCTAGGAAGCAAGTGCCTTTGGCCTTTACCCAGTTTTTCGGCATCCCTCCTGGCTGGAGTGTCTGTGATTCTTCCTACTTGAGAATATACCTCTCTATCAGTACTTGATAATAACTCATCTTGTTGCCTGTTGAAAGGCTCTTCTGGTAATAGCTTAAGTTTCTGTGTAGTACGGGATGTCCGTTGAGGTCCCACTCTTGAAGCTTTAACCGCACTTGACTTGTCTTCGTGAGCCACTTGGTGACTAGAAGTTGTAGAGCTCTTCGTAGTGACCGGTGTGTCTGTGGCTCTCAACAACGGTTGTCTTTCTGGTTGCGGCATGGTCGTTCATTACTTATATGTATTATTATTCTTAAAGTCTTTAGTTATCATTTTTTTCGCAACTGATGAGAAGCTTAACAACACTAGCTTTCAATCAGCACTGATAAAGGAAGCCGAAGCAATGCCTGACAATGACCTAAAACGGTCTTTAAGTGAGCTTCAAGAAAGCAACCAAGTACTAGCTTTGGCTGTACAAAGAACTAGACTTGCAGTCAAAAGGTTAAGATTGGAATATGGCACCCTATTAGAAAGGCTGGAGAGTCGAATCGACAAAGATCCAGAGCTATGCTACGAGGATCCTCTTCCCTCGTTAGAGAGTTTCCGGTCACAGATTTTGGAGGACACCCCGAAGTCTAAGACAAAAAAGAAGAAAGGTAAAGAAAGAGATCCGAACCTTCCCAAAAGACCAACCAACGCATATCTTCTGTTTTGTGAAATGAATAAAGAGAAAATGAAGCAAAGTTCAGGAGCTACGGATGTATCCAAAGCTCTTACCGATGCATGGAAAGGCCTTGATGAGAGTGCTAGGAGGCCTTACTATGACTTATACAATGAGGATCGGGAAAGATACCAAAGGGAAATGCAAGCATATGTACAGAGCAAGGCGGGTGATCAAAAACCTCTGAAAAAGGTTGAGGACGAGGACGAGGATGAGGTTGAAGAAGATGATGACACAGACGGAACTCAACCAGATGTTGACGCAACGGCAGACATTCCTACTAGTGAGGCTTGATCGTGGACAATATAAGTCGTGTTATGTATTTTTGCCTCTACGGTGAACTTGTGCTTTCGACTGCGAGGTCATTCGCAAAGTTATCAGTCTTTTTCAGACTTAAAATTGTATAATAATTACCATCTACTTACAACCTTCTCTTCTTGCCTTTGGCGTGATAGTAGCCATTTTCATCCTTCTCATGCCTTCTCTTTTCCTTTGACCTTGCGTGCTTCTTCAATTTGCGCCTCGCTGCAGCTTCTGGAGCAGTTACAGCAAGAACTGCCCGCTTTGCTCTTCTTTCATATCTACGACGGGAAACTTCTTGCCTGACTTTAGAGTAGGCGGTGGTAAAGTCGGTAACAGAGAGCTTAGATTGCAACTTCTCAACAGTCTCATGAGCTAAGGCTTGTAACTCTTGGGTTTGCTCATCAGGTCGCTGCCTATCGTCTTCCAAATAAGTAAATAGAGGTAGTATCACTTTCTCGGCGTTTTCCCTTACCTGTTGCTCACTCATTATCTGGATGATCAGCGCATACAATTGCATGCAAGCCTTTTTTGAAAAGAACATTTCCCGAGCATTCTCCTCATCTCTCAAAATGGAGCCAATGCGGGCCAAACCGAAACTAATAGCTGTATCGTATGTGGATTCTTCATCATTTACAGCTACGAAGGCAGTGTTATCCCGTTCCCACACGGTAAAAATCAAAACCAATGTCTTAACCGACAAGTGAGCTTGGGGCTCTGTCACAGATTGAGCACCAAGTTGGCGGAAAATACGATTTGCGATGTTTTGTAAATCAAGGTCTGGAAACTTGTAGGTTAAGCTCGGGATACGCTCAACATACTTGTGCACCATTCTGCTACTCACCAACCTTACCCAAGGATGAGGGTAAAGCAGGCAGCTGATCACACTATTCCACATTGCGGTATTCAATTCGGCAAATGCATCGTTCCCCATGTCAACATAGGTGTCCATTACGTTCAATGCTGTGTAACACAGATGCCACTCAGCTGCCGAACCCACGTCACTGTCAGCTATAATCTTTTTGGCCTTTGTAAGTGCTACGCCGTCCAGTACATCATTGCATCCCATGGATAAAGCTGTTAAGTATATCTTGTAAACCCTCAGACCTAATTCGATGAATGTTGAGCTCTCTTGCTTCAGCCAAGCCAAAATGTATTTCTCGACGGAGGCGACCCTTTCCTTGCCAAGTTTGATCAGAAGGTTGCGCAAAAGCGCTGATCCCATCTCGCGACACCGGGGAGAACTATCATTCACAGCTACATTTGATAGCGCCAAGAAAAAGGATGCAGAGAGCTTCATCAGAAGCTCATCATTAGATTTGTTAACAATTAAGTTAATCAGTTCCATGACAGATTGACGGCCTTCCTGAGATGGATATTCCAGATTTGAGACCAAAAACTTGAATTGCTTCTCCAGACGGCCTCTGCTTTGGTCATATTCCATCAAGAATTGGTAGTAAACGCTCCGGGATACGTCTCTTATTTCTTTGGAGTGGTTTGTAACCATGATTTGAGCGACTGTATCAACAATATCATACATTTCAGGAAGTACAATATGCTTTGAGAGCAGAGCCCTCAGAAAATTGAAAGCCAAACCCTGCTTGTTGGGCTCGTTGAGATCGGGCTTGATTCTGTCCATGATGAAGCTCAAAGCAGTATCTTTGAGCTGGATGTCCTTGTGGCGAATTATGGAAGAAAGGTATTTCAAACTTACCTGACACAGCTCAGTTGATGTCGAAGGAGAGTCTTTAATTACATTTAAAACCTTTCTGGCACAGTTTTTGAAGACGCCCTCATTTTCTTCGGTGAAATCAAGCTTTACCAAAAGAATTAATACTCTAAGAGCACTTATCAAAACTCCCTCGTCTTTCGAATCCAGTGCGCCTTGCAGGAGAGGAATGAAGGACTCCAGGTATTCAGATTCCATTAAATTTGCATTCCTAGATAGAATGGTCCTCAGCAGATCGAATGCAAACTTTTGTAGAATTTCATTATTTGTACTTGTTTCCGTTTGAACCCGCCCTTCTTTCGCATTAAGATTTACTAGGAAGAAAGCATCTTCCCGTACTCTAGACTTACGGAAAGATTGATAACGTCCAGCTCCACTTTCGTGCTCCGAAGACTGCGTGAATATCTCATAGCACAGGGCTAATGCGTCAGTGGATGAACTCTCCTCGTTATGATTAATACCCAATGCATACCTTCGCATGAGTTCGTTGAGTTTTCTTTGGTTTTTCAGACCCATATTTTCGGCAAGTAGAGCTTTGACTGGCTGCAGTAAGGCGCCAAAAGCAGACAAGGAGATGTTGGCCGCTAATATTTCACCAGTGTCGTAGCTCTTGTTGAATTTGAGTTCCTTAAGTTTTGAGGTGTATCCCTCAGATTCCTTTTCTTGACCAGCAGCTCCGAATATGTCTTCCATTATTATTCCAACAATGAGCGACGCATTTGAATCCAGATCTTTGTGCGATAACACTTGCGCGAGTGACATCAAGATGGAATGTACAGTATAACTCAGAATATGGATGTGAGAACCCCTTCGAAGAGCAACTCTAAGCTCCTTCAGAATGAATGTGAGATAGTCAGGTCCAAGAATTACACTGATGCTTGCCAAGTTCTTCCGCACAGCTTCCCGGAGTTCTTCGGATCTACTGCGCAAGACTTGGCAGACACTACTAAGAACTCCCGGAAGAAGGGAACCGCGATCCGTCATATCTAAACCAAGAATAAAATTGACTGTTGCCTCACATAGTGGAATTCTGGCTACTATGGTCTCCTCATCTCTGGTATTCAGTACCTTTTTGAAGTTAGGATATATTTCCTCCTTGATGAAAACCTCAGGATCGTTTAATGTCTTTGGGAAGTGACGTAAGGTAGGTTCTTGAGCATCATCACTTCTCACTGCTTGCAGTGACTGTTTGAGTGACTTGGAGCATGCAACAATCAGCGTAACAATTTCTTTCAGAAAGGGAGTTTTTTGCTTTAGCATGGCTGCAAATCTTCTGATGAGCGCTTTATATTGACTCCATGTCACGAATGAAGAAAGAAGTCCAATGGTAGATATTGTCTCGTTGCCAATATTTCTGTACTTCTCATCAGAGCAGTAAACATACTGCTCAATCATAGGAATCAGAAAATGTGCAATACTATTCGGTGCGAGTTCTGCAGCCACCTCACCAAGCCTTTTGATTGCTCTTTGACGACGATGTAGTTGAATATGTGCCACATTAGTAAAGAAATTAGCCTCTTCATCACCATTGAAGAGAAGGATTTTCATGTCATCCAGTTCACTATAGTAGACGGAATTCATTACCACATAGGCAATGGTAGAAATGTACTCTACCTTTATTTCGTCATTTTTATGGCGCAAACCATTCTTCAATTGCGGAACTAGATCATTCTTGATGAGTTCTACCAGTGGCCTTGCTTCATTTGCCGACAACTTCGTATTAGATGAATCAATCAAACGCTTCAAAGTGTGTGAGGCGTTGGTCCTGATAGCAAGCTCTTCCAGATCGTTAATGTAATAGAGACAGCTGTTCATCACAGGAAGCCATTCAAGCTCACCGAAGGACTTGAAGTATATGTCGTTGACTTTCTTGAATGCCGGTAATACTCTCTCGAAATCATAGGTCTCCATCCGACTGGTGGAATAGGCGTTAAGGTCTGCCAATAATGAGGAAACTATTTTCAAGTTTTCGAACCGAGTGCTTATGCTCTGAAATACCGCGTTAAGGCCTTGCCTCAACTGTTTCTCTGTGAAGATCGAATAGAGCCTGGAACAAGAGACATAGAGGTGCTCCAGGTCACTCCATTCGCATTCATAGTCGAGAATTAGAGATGCAATCGATTGCAGAACTTTAGCCTTTTCAGTATTTTGTATGCTTCTGATTTCACCTTCAAGAATATGAGCCAAAGAATTCAACAAATACCTCTTGGTGTCACTGTCTTGCACATAACCAGCCTCCACTAAGTTCAGAAGCAAATCAACACTTACTGCTACGACTTGAGGATTCTTTGATTTTTGAAGAAGGGCGGGAAGTGCTTTTAATGATGATGAAGCCACTAATGAAATGAGAGTGATATATGCGTCTTCTCTTGTTGGGTTCTTGATGATTTGGTTTGCAAAGGACAAAATGCTCTCAACAACACTTTCTTTTGCATTTGGGTTGATCAAAGTCTTCATAAGAGCCCGTGCAGCAGAGCAGTCATCATGATAGAGGAGATTGTAAAAACGTGTATCAGTAGCCCAGTAGGTGATGATGTTCATAAGAGATGATGGCTGCTGCAGGTTTTCATCTTCAAACTTAGTTAGTCTCGGTTGCACCACATATTTGTAAAGGTTTGGAATGATACGTTCCCAGTTGATCAAACTACCCACGGTCGAGAAAATATTGAAAAGAAGTTTCATAGACGCTTGTCTTACATTATTGGCTTGTTTTGTTAAATGTTCTTCTTCACCTCGTTTGGAAGATATCTCGTTTGATACCCAGCTCGAGTACAATGTAGGATCTATCAACGTCGATGTGGCTTGTGGATATCTAGAACCCAAAGATTTTACTGCTGACTGACCGAGAATTGCGAAACCGGCCATTCTGCGAAGTAAGGTCTGGGTTGACGTAGAGGGATTGAAGTCACCACTTTCGAAGAACTTCTTATAGTTTAGACCATCACTGGCGAGGTTAAGAAACTCGAACACGTACCTCTCATCTAAGCTCGGCAGTAAAGTAATTACTGCGGTTTTTCTGCTTTTCTTCAAACCACTTGTCACTGGCGTCTGAGCTCGGCCAAAGAGGATTCGTAATACTATAGGCATCAATAATCCCTCGTCAGCGCTTTCAATGACCCTGCTGTCAGTATGCGACATTAATTTTATACATTCGTCTTTGAAAGCATTATCGTCCAGCAGATTTCTCAGGTTATCTCTGTATTTGATAACTACCTTCTCTCTGTAAGCAAGTATGCCGTCTAGTGCAAGTTTTTGGACATCGGTAGTCTTACTTCCGAGGAGATCTAGGAATCGCTGATGGACATCATCAGACTTGTAGATCGCTTTGATATTCCGGAATTTGCCGAGAAGCTGGAAAAGCAGTTTGCGATCTGCTTCCGACCAGGTACTCGCGTTGTGATGTTTTTCTTCTGCGCCCTCAGTCACCAGAGTATCGTCTTCCAAGAAGCTTGTTTTCAAGAAAAACGGAACGATATCTCTTGAATGTCGCTCAGCTAATTGAGGGATTAGCAAAAGACCCTTTAGAGCTTGATTCCTGATAAGACCAGGGTATACTAGATCGCTTCTTCGATTTTTTGAAAGATCTAAAAGCGTGGTGAACAATGAATGATATGAACTGAAGATTTGTTCGCATGCTCTGAGGTTGTCGTTTAGCCTGCTAACGCTAACAGACCAATAGCCTTTACTCTCGTAAGCAAAGGTTGCCTCTCCGTAATACTCTGGGGTATTATTATTATCCAAAACACCAATAAATTTTAGAAACAAGGTCCAAGTCAATTGCTGATTCTTCTCGAATATGCTAGGCAGTATTTCATAGACGCCTTCCCATATTGGTGAAAATCTCACAGTTAATATACCAAAGAGATAGTTGAAGAATATATGTGATGTCAATTCCTCAGGTGCCATTTTAGAAAACTCTAGACCGAGCTTCCTTATCCTCATGGTTATATCACGGGCAGTCTGTAGGTTGCGGGGAATTTCTTCGATAGTTTTCAGTTCGTTCAAAAATTGTGGCACTTCAGCATTGTTAAGACTTAGAATGGTGATTATTAGCTTCAAAGACTCGTATCTGATTTTATCATCTGGAAGAGATAAGTTTTTGGCGAGATCAAGAAGAGTTTGTTGTCCAAGAGTACATTTTGAAGATATTGTCTCATCCTTTACTGATCCGAGGGTACGATTCAAACCCTCAATGGCGGCTCTACTATCTTGGAACTTTCCAAAGTTGGTGACAGCGAGATTTATGACATGCATCAGGGGATCATGCTTTTTTAGGGTAAGAACTTGCAGCATTTCCCCAAGAACATCTTTCTCAAAATCAGTCAAAAGTGGTTTTTGCATGAGCTTCTCCATTACTGGTGCTATGACGTCAAAGTTGTCGGTTGAAGATGACCTTAAAATGGGCAGTCTCCAAAAGATCTCGAACAATGATTTTTCAGACCCATCATAGTCAAGGTTGCATATATCTTTGAGTATACTCTCAGTGAATTCACTCGGTATAGTAAATGCCATTTTCTCCTTTATCTGGATACTTCCTTCTATTTCAGATAAAAACAAGGCAATCTTCTTCTTGTTTGGGCCCCAAAACGACATGATATACTTTTGGAGGTACTTGCTCCCGCTGAAAGAAAAGAACCTTTCCCTGTCCACAGAAAGAGCCAGCTTGAAGAATTCTAGAACGTGGGTAGGAAAGTGTGTGAAGTAAAAGTCAAAAAATGGCTTGTGGCACTGAGTTAGATTAGGAACAGGCGAATTACGCAGTATGCAGCAGAAAAGTAAAGCTATTGTTTCCGGTTTTAACGACCCACTGTTATTGTGGGTTAATAGACTTTGTACGCAAGATATCAGATCAGACCATGATTGAACCTTCTTACCGCTTTCTGCAAAAGTCAAAGTGATCAATAATTTTGCAGGCTTCTCTAAATCTGCTTCTGCGTCCTTCACAAAAAGGCCAATCTGCGCAAGCGCCACCTCGTATACGGAAGATGCAGCATCAGCAGAGGCGTGTCTTAGAACATTTAAGATAACGTCTGCCAAGAGTGATATGCACCGAAGATTATCTTCACCGCTGAGTGCCTCCTGAATCAATACCTCCATGATCACATTAGACTTTGAATGCAGAGAGGTTTTAGTAGAGATTAAAGTCTCGGTGAAGAGGGTTCGCAATCCATCGTATATGCCCTCTTCGGGAGTCTCCCTAAGTTGTACAAAGGCATGGCAAATAAACTGACGCAAACTGTCTTGCTTCGCTTTTCTAACCAAGAAAGACAATGCCTCCGCGGAAAACCTAGATAAGTACTCCTTACGATGTGAAAACAACGGGAAAAGAAGATTAAAGGTTGGGAGTAGGTCTTGGGCCAGTACTCTAGAAAGATATTTGTAGATGTATGCAACACAATTGAAGCCCCATTCAAAGACATTCGAAGATTCAAAATTGATGGCGTCGTCAAGTAGGTCTGTCAGCATTTTCATAGATGGCTCATAAAACTGCATAAAGTCAGGACCCAAATCATGACAAAATTGAGCTAGCAGATCGAGCAGCGGCTGTAAGGAGTTTTCATCATGTTTAGATATCTGCAGATGGAGGAAATCGAATATTTGCTTCTCGTGAAACAATATCTGGGGTAGCGTCTGCACTAAAGGCCTTACATCATCGGAAAAGGAAGTAAAGTTGGCACTCATATTAACATCTTCCCAATGCTCAAAAGAAGCAAGGAAATGTGAGGTTTCAACATGATCATGCACTCTTTTAGCAAGGTTTCGTGCAGGTTCTATCCTGAGGTCATCTATCTTGTCCTTGAAGGAAGAGTATCTATACCTTTTGGAAGATTTAGACGTTACTTTCTGCTTTGCCATTTTGAAGTGTACGGTCTAGCAGATTTCAACTAAGATGGCGTTGTGGTAACCGCCTTAAGTTGATTTATTGTAATGCGATGAGGTCTTGCCTTCTGCGATGAGCTGCTATTCAGCGGAAAATTTTTTAGTACTATATTCTATGTAGCATTATCTACGCAATAGGAGTTTTTACTGAATGGAGATATGGTCTCACGTGCAAAAGAGAAGGTGCCAGCAACATCGATCGATGTCACCAAAAAGTAAACAAAGCCTATGGGGCTCTTGTATGCAGGTCAGAGGCTAATCTGACGATTTGATCTATTACACTTAATATTCATTGCATTTTGGCAGAGTTCAATATAACTTGAATGAATGTTCTGTAAAACATACAAAGCTCGCGTGGCGTAATGGCAACGCGTCTGACTTCTAATCAGAAGATTGAGGGTTCGACCCCCTCCGTGAGTGTATTTTTTTAATTAGATTTTTGTTTGACGACTAAAAGGGTTTGCATCGTGAACGTATCATCAATCGCCTTAGCTGGTAGTGTGAGAATGGTCAAGCAACAATTAAGTGCGTTTTTTGCACCCACAAGACTATATTTTGTGTGTGGGAAGGTGTACAAAGATGGGTCCTACGCCAATCGTATCGTTCACTGGTTTGTTCAGCACCGTCTCCCTGTAATTCCGGTGACACCCAGTGGCGGTGAGGTTGATCTACATGCTGATAGCACAACGCGCGAGTGCACAACCTCAAAGACTATGCCCATTTCAACAAGCATAAACAAGGGATTGCAAGCATTCCCCGCGAAGGGCTCAATCGATGGGATAAGTATATGCTTTGTCACCCCTCCAGGGATTACGCTCTCGATTTTAGAACAGCTCAAAAGCGAAAAGTTCCCAGTGATAAGTGTGTGGTTTCAGCCTGGCTCATGGGATCTGAAGTGTATAAAAAGTGCCGAAAACGACTTACAAATCGATAGCTCCAAAATTATCAACGACTGCGTATTGGTGAATGGAGACGCGAATTACACAAAATCCTCCATGGTATAAAATCTACAAATGGCTTTTTGCAAAACGTTATTATACAGACATTATTTGTGTTTCTGCTACTGCCTGGTTTTCCGATGAAAGCAGATTTTGGAAAATTAGTTGATCATATTGACCAAACCCGTACTTCAAGACCAAGGCTTTGCCAAAGGTGATGGATCTGCTTCAAATTTCGGCTGGTAGCAACTGTGACAGCTTGGCATTATTATACCCTCGCCCATTTACCTTCATTACAGATAATTCTTGGGCATGTAGCGTCCATTACATGGAACAGAATCATACTGTGAGGTGCGGCGATGGAGAGAGGAATAAACTAAACTCGTTTGATGTCTTCCTTCAGGAATAGGTGTTCTGGGATGTCACCAACACTTCAGAAACTCTGTATAGTTTTCCTGGAATCCAGCCATTTCCTACCTTTGGCCATGCCAATTATTGTAGCTTTGACGTAATAGTGCTTAGCGACATTAACTAGCTCCTTAATAAATCCATGTTTTCGCCCCGTTTAAGCGTTTCAGCATACATATGTCCTCCTCTCCAATATCTTAGTGAGATTAATCATTCGCCACTATGAGCGCCAACCACTACATGCAATGCTTTCTCATATAACTATTATGCGCTACCATTTTCGATACCATGAATCCACTTTACAACTTATTGGGTGTATGTAAATGGACATCAAAGGGAGAAATCGTGAATCAGCTTGGTTGTTTTACTTTGCTCGGTATGCTATGCAGTTCAACTATTGTATGCTCTGTTCGTATGACGCATATTAGACCTGGTCAGGTTTGAACTAGATACGCCCTGTGCAAGGAAAACAAGCTTTGAAGTACAGGATATCGGTTGACGCACCTATTTGTATTTCTTGTAAGATTTGAACTCTGATGTACTTTTTATTACGTCTCAGGTTGGCTTCTTCCTACTCCATAGAATGAAGAAGTGCCCCGATCAAGTTACTATTATCCAAGTAATGGAGTCTCAGTCTGCCTTGGCTCAACCTTTCAATGGCAGATCTATAAGGCTCGCAATGCTGTAGAAATGAACCAGCGTACCCTATGTACACTTGGCCTGCACTTGACTCCTCCTTAACAAATCGCAAGGAACTTAAAAGCGCACAGCATACATAAGTTGCTGCTCTTTCTACTAGCAAAAGTGCAACTTCCCTTGCCTTGTGAGTGTCAGCTCCATAAAAAGGTCTAGCTTCACCACTCAAGACCTCGCAGAATAACTTACCATCAAAAGGAGTCTCTTTTAATGACTCAGGCAGAAGTAAGTATTGATTGAGCACCTTCTGCAGGGTCACAGGAAGCCACTTACCGCTGGAAACATGTTCCAAAGGCATTAAGGGTTCTTCAAAATCATCGAATTGCGTTAATCCAATGAAATTCTTGCCCAAGGACCCGATTTCTGAATTGATTAGGACTCTTTCATCAACAGAAGCTAGTGATGTGAGTTTTCCTGCAGGTATTTCGGATGAAGCCATTGAAAAGCATGCGTTGATTCCTGTTCCTAAAATTAATGACAAATCACTTGTATGGCTTTCTGCCCTGCTTGCAATGTACACGGCAACACTGTCGTTGACAATCCCATGAACTTCAACTTGGAACCGCTGTGAATGTGCGCTTATGACTTTATCAAATGATTGCTGCAAGATGTCTGTAATGCTGGCGTGTTTGATATCCTCGCCTATTTGGTATCCTTTGCCAACCTCCAACAGCTGGTTGCTGTTATTGAGTGGAAAACTGAAGGCTACTGCCAAGTGGAATTTAGTACAATTTTCAAGCTTTCGCTTTCTTATAACATCTTCCACCTGACGGCAGATCCACTCCACTATTCTATCAAAGAATTCTAGATTAATATTCCTATCTTCGATAGTTTGAATCCTTAATTCGTCTATGTTCAATGATGTTCCTAGAGGAAATCCCAATTTCACAAAGCTGCCACCGAAATCGAGTGCAAGCCAGTTTTCACCAGGGTTAAATCTACTTATTTGTGGTTTTTCAACCAAACGACTAGGAAGCATTGATATCTCGCTGGTCTTGAGGCGGCTCTTCATCTCTTCGAAAGCTTGCTCAACAAGACTATCCATTGGTACACTCGGTAGAATGCAATGCCTCAGTTGACGAATCACATCTCCCCATGGATCCACCGCAGCCATTGGTTGTGCTAAGTCAGTTGGAGCTCAGTTAGAGACATTGCAATGGTCTCCTGGTCTTCAATCAGAGATAAGATGTAGCTCTTTCACTTCATACGTATGCGTACAAAGTGCCACTCTTGAATTTTCGGCGGCTAAAGCACCTAGAACCTAGACATCGCATCCGATCTCTGGCTCAAACATAATACAATTTAACCAAGTAATTGCACTAATACGTCGGTACGTATGTTATTCTTAATTATTAATTGATCCATCTTCACACAATTTGGTTGATTAACACTGAAATAGGATGAAAAATCTATAACCCTTTACGCTACTACAAGTTTATTATAAAGCGAAGCCTTACCGGTAACCTCGATTTCGCCAAATTCTGTTTCTTGGTTAAGATCCACGCAACCCATGTTTGCTAATGACAAGAGCTCAAAAAAGGTCTTGCAGGCTTGCTTCTTAGTGATCTCGCTATTTTCTTGAGTTCCCTCAAGGCCGTGTTCCAAGCAGCCTGAGAAAGTCAAAGTTTCTGAATCTAAAAATTGCATTTTGAGTTGTTCGGCCATTTCATTAGTGTCTCTTGAAATTACTTCTCCGGTTGCAAGCTTGATTTTTTGACTATCGGAGTCCTGAGACTGTGAAGTAGTGGGCTCGACGTTGGAGAACTCATGCATATCCATGGATACGCTTGTGCCATTGGCCAGTTCGTTTTCGTCCTCTGCCTCAGCATCTTCGGCATCCGACATTGGAGGTTCTATTTCTGGTAAATCGTCCTGTCCCATCATCAGTTCATCATCGAACGCCAAGGAGGCCTCAATCTGGGGCTCAACTTCGATGACCTGTGGTGCTTCTGTAGAGATTCGGGACCTTTTGATATCTTGGTAGGGTGTTAGGTTGTTTAAGATAGAGCGTGGCAAATAATTGACACTCTCCGAAACTTGGGTCCATAACCTTTTCTTCTCTTGAATGTGCGAAAGAGCCTCGTGGTCGCCTTCTATGATTTGAGAATCTGGAGGAACTTCAGAAATTTTGGCGAGTTCATCTCTTAGCTCCGTTTCATCGTCTGTGATCAGTCTTCTGAAATGTTTGCTATCTGGTCTTGAAAGATTTCTGCGTGGTGGGGATGACATTGGCGGGGTAGCCAACTGTTCAGGTTCCATAGTGCCCTCTCTGTTCCTATCTTCAGGGTCCTTTTCGAGTTCAAGGTCAAAATCAAACTCAGTCCGCTCTTCTTGAACATCGGTGGCCGTTGCCCGCCGTCCAACTTCGATAGACCTGTCATTACCGTCACCGCTAGGAGCATCAACTGATTGGTCCCTGACCCCTAGATCCCAGTCATCGTTGTCATAGATTGGGAAATCATCTTCTTCAATGATTGCACTGTTTGTTTGCGTTGACTTGTTTATAGTCGTGTTGGTTCCTTCACCCCATGCTTTTGTTTCTGTGTTGTCAAGATCAAAATCCAGGTCTAGAGTCGAGGATCTGTCGAAGCCCAGGTCGTCGCCCATTCTAGCATTTCTGCCAACTTCTATAGAGGAGTCCCATGGCGCAGCGCCTTGTACATGCCTTTCCATAGAGCGCTCATTTTCCATAAAACCTCTTGGGATTGCTTGCTCATTGAGAAATTCCAGGCCAGGGACCAGCAGTACTTCTCTTTCTGTTACAGCGTCTTGAAGGAGGTACTGGCTTGGGTTGGAAAGCGTTGTCTTCTCTACCTGCAATGTTAATGGTTGCTGAGCGGTTCTGAATAGAGCTGTCATTCTGGTAAGTGTGTCCTTGATGTCGTTCAGGAGGAGTGATGTTTTTTTGGAATAAACACGAACTACACCATGCAGTAGTTCTCCTGATGCCCGTAGCGTAATCGGCTCGAGATTTTCACTGTCTTCGGAGCAACCGGCTACTCGAGCAATCTGTTTTACAGATTTGACAATATCAGTTTGTTGTGATATGCTTTTAGATAGAGCGTGTGACATATTGGAGGCAAGCCAAATGTGGGCCAATGGCCCATTATTTGTCGTTAGCTGAATAAAAGTTGGATTTTTCGAACTTGTTTGTACCATATCTGCAGTATATTTATAAGTGTTTGTGTGTGTGTGTGAGTGTGTTATAAGCTTTGCAATGAAGTAGTAACCTGTAATATATTAGCGATTTGTTTAGCGAGGCATGTATTGTGAAAGCACACAAAAACTGTCTGTTAGTAGCTATATCCAAAGTAATGGGATAATTGAGTGTAGAACTTGAGCTATCAAATGACCATCAATAAGATTCTTATTCCTCTTTTTTAGATTAAATTAATGGGTGGTATCGCGTCTTGCAGCTTTTTCGCTCCGAATAGAAAACAGCTACCTTTACGCGTCAGAATTCAACGTGATCAAAATTACCCTGTTATCCGTTATTAATGATACTAGATACCTTTCAAAATATCGTTATGGTAGACATTAGATGTTGTTCCGAAAAATGGGCTCAGATTAGAGATACCTTGCGATACCTCTCGCAGGACAACCGCCATACGTATAGACGTTAAACATGTATTTGCGTTCTCGAATACTAGAATATGAAGAATCTTTGCGGCCCTTTGAGCACTATATAGCTTTTTTTCTCAAAACTGGATAGGAGCGGTAGGGCACGATGCCGCTATGTGTGACCCTCAATGCTTTTACTTCAGTGCTGCTTGCAGAGACTCCAAAACCTCGAGTTGGATGGCGGCCTCAGCTGCCACTTTCTCGTCAGAAGACGAGACGTTTTTGTTGGCTTCCGCGATCAGAGACCTGACGCTCTCCTGAGAGAAAGAGTCTAGTGGGAAGGCCTCAACAGAGTTGATGGAAAGAGTAGAGTCGGGCTGGACCGTAGCGAATCCACCGGAAACAAAGAACTTCTTGGAGGAGGTGCCTTCGAACACTTCAACGACACCTGCTGATAGCTGTTCAACGGTTGGCACATGGTTGGCCAAGATACCGACTTGACCGGATTGCGCGGGTAGATTGACCTGAGTTACCTTAGAACCAGCAAAAAGCGTTTGGTGTGGCAACGCAAATTGCAACTTCAAGGTGTCCTTAGCTGCCTCGGCGTACGTACGTTTACCGATCAAATTGGCGGACCTCACAAGAGCTCTTCCACCACTAACACGGAACATTATAACTTGAATAAGGTCGTCTTTTGAAAAGAAGTTACACTCCTTCTATTTCTATATCAGAATTTGGACCAAAATTTTGGGAAGAGGGGTCGATTGGGCCATGATCTTGAAAATTTTCTAAACACTGACAGCCAACCATTAATGATCACTTTGTACCCGTAATTAGCTTTACGCCTAGATGATTGGCTAAGTCATGCAGCCTTTCGAAATATATATTTATATACGAAACCGAACCGCCGGCAAGGGAAGTTTCACTGAGATTTAGATGAGTAAAGACAGAATAGTGTTGCTGAAAGAGCAGATTACTTGAACGCGGTAACTCCCTGTAGATAGTTACGGATTAGAGGGCTTTTAGCCAGGAAAATTATCGGAACTGATGTAGCTTGATTTCTTGGGCTATTAAGCATGCTGCCAAGACAGCAACGTGTAGATGGGATGTAGAGTTTTTTCTCCAAATGGCGGTCCGTGATCCAGTTCCCGATAGTCTCTGTATCGGTGATAATGTTGGATGGAGGGTTAATGTGCTAATGTGACAATAACGATCTGTGTACTGTAAGCCGCAGTAGCGAATAGGCATATGGGTATGAGTGGTCTCATGTTCTAGGAAATGAGCAGATTATAATGGCGCCTCAAAAGATGTCTTTCATGAATTTGGCCGCTCTGACTTAATTTTGCAATGAAACGGAAGTTTGATTGCGCAGCCGAAAAAATCTGGCACCGTCTAAAAACCTAGGAAATAGGCGCCGAGATTGGGAGATCAGGAGAGGTCTTTGAGGAAGTACCGCAAGATGGTTGCGAAAATCTATCGTTGAGACAGGATAGTTCGCTCAGAAAACATCTTCACAGCCTACTTTGACTTCTAAGTCTAGTTTATGTGCTACCTTAGAAGAGATTTCCTAGTGAGCTTTCTGAACTAGCTTCGTATTAGTATACCTGTTTTTCTGTCGTTCGTGTATCATTTTTCGATCAATTATAAGGCTGAAAGTTTGGGCAGGGAACGCGACATAAGGGACGATCAGCATCGTGATCGTGTCGTGTCGTGTCAGATCTCTACTGAAAGAGACAGTTTTTTAACCCGTGGTAGTTTTTTTGAGACACTTTAAATCTCGGATCAAAGAAATCCAACTAAGTCCAGTTTATTTGAGTATGTTTCTGAACCTGGGCTGGAAGAGAACTTCTTTTTAAACGTAATGTAGCCGCTGAAGAATTCACCGTGGCTTGGAAAATATTCTCTTTCTCGATAAGTAGTCATGCTGATCTGCTCGGGTACCGCATATAAGTGATATTCACACCAATGGATACGAAGAGTACGAAGTCGTAGTGAGCTAACCAAACGGCTCCCTAAAGTCCCCACATCGTAATTAATTTCTTACTGATGGAAGCATTATAGACACAGGTCGGCGCAACGCAGAACTTGTATCAAACAAAAATGAACACCCTTCCCAGGCTCAAGACTGCATCACAGTATCTTGGGTTGTAAGCTTTCGCTCAAGTATTCATTATCCTGCATGTAATAAAAACAGCAGAAGAGATGACTATCATCTCAATCGTGGACCAAAATTACTCTGATCATCCTTATAAAGAGTGTTGTCAAGCTCTTGATCTTCAGGACATGGACGTATCGCTCTTACCTGTGTGAATAACTAGACTACCCTCTTTCACCGTTTTATCGTAGTGGTGTCTAAACATTTCGTGTGTCGTGCTCTTCATATGTGAATCGCTAAATCAATCAATATAGATAAATGGTTTGTCAAATCGTTAGAATAGTGAATAGTGCAGAGGCATTTAGTCAGGGATAGGTACCGTATCACCCAGATTATGGCTAACGAACCTCGATTTCAGAATAAACTTACGCAATGCTTTGATGAGATCATGAAAGTGGCGGCAGAAATGCTAGTACAACAACAGATTAAGAGTATTCAGCTCTCGTCCGACATAGCACCAGGTTTTACACAAACGCAATACAAATCGCTCGGTGAAAAAGTACACACTTTTCATTCAATTTTAGACGACTTGGACCTTACACTCACTGCCAGCAAGAACTGTATTGAAAAATATGCGGTAGAAGCGCAGGCGCGCAGGCAGGAGGAAGAAAGACAAAAAGCTAAGGCGGAGGAAGAGGCTCGCAGAAAGCTAAGCGAGATGCAAAAACCAGAAAGTAGCGCTCCGACAAGTGCCTTCCAGGAATCAACGCCAGGAACAATGCTCAATGAAATTTCCAAAACCGGCATTGCGGGCTCCAATCAAGCATCCAGAGGTAGTAAAAACGCCAACAATATGAGCTACACCTCTGATTTTAACGATTTGAATGACCTTGATTTAACCATGTTTGGTGGAATGGAACAAAATGAATTGGGACTCGCGGATTTTGGCGATGATCAAATCGACACGCATGACAGCGGAGACAAGAATACAACTAGTGGGGGCGCTTACAATCCTAATAGTGGTTTGGCAAGCCATAACGACCCTAACAATAACATCAATACCGACATGAACTCGAATAACTCAGAAAGTTACCTGACCCTGAATGACTTTAATGACCTGGGATTGGACTGGAACAATACGGAAAATCAGAATGGCTTGGACATGAATGAATTTAACATCTAATAGGTTCCTATTTGATGTCTGAGTTCCACTCAAGGCAGAGGGAGCTCGAACAAAATTGAAAAATAGTATCGTGACCTTTAAAAGAGTATCTAGGAGCTATTATCGAATATTATAACCATCACCGTAACATTGTCTGTAGTGCCTTTTTCAAGAGCTAAGCGTACCAACGTCCTAGCCGCTTCATTTGCGTCGTGGATGTCTTTGATGTTGTCGCAAGCCTCCTGATCATCAATTACATCCCACAAACCATCGCAAGCGACTATTAAAAACTGGTCGGTTGTCGTAATCTCCACGCTAGTCGTAAAGGGATTACCCACTACAAGGCTGTCGAAAAACTTATCACCTAGTGATCTTGTTACTGCTAGCATCCCATTAACACGGCTTCTCATTATGAGCCCTCCCGCTGCCTCTACCCTCTGCATTTCCAGTATATCTGAGGCCTTATGGTCGTATGTTAACCTTACACTATGACCATTCCTACAAAGAACGATTCTAGTGTCTCCCACATTGGCGGTATAGAGCATTCGCTTATGTTGGTCTAATTCAATCTGCTCACTAGGTATATTATCCGGCACTTCCCAGCGCAATATCCCGACCGCTGCTGTGCAACCGCTATTTCCGCCCAATTGCGAATTTATATGTTCATCTGCTTGGATAAAAGAATCATTGAGTACTTCTCTAACATCTTTACTTTCATCATCTAACAACCTCTTCTCAAGAACGGTATGCAGAGCTGAACCACACCACTTCGATGCCTGGTTTCCAGCATGACCGTCAAAAACTCCAAAGTACCCCCAATCTAACCTAGATGCAAAGTTTTCAACATAGGTATGTACGTCCTCCATCGACTTGCGAAACTTCGAATTTTGATTTTCTGCAACTCCCACTGAATATGTCAGCTTATAGGATTGGTGCCTGTCTCCGGAATCTACTTCGCTTGGCCCATCTTGCTTTGGTTGATCGTTTTTTGTCATCCTCGATATAATTCCTATCACAACAGGACAACGACGTTGGTAACCAATTCGATAATAGTTGCTCAAGGTCGAATCTTAATCTCTCCTCGCTACCCATAATTAGGGCAGTTGCTTGCACTTTATATGGAACATGTATCACTGAAGACGTAAATCACCGTGTATTTGGAAATGCTTCCGGTGGCAAATAGAGTTACTACTACCACACCAATTGCAAAGTGTACAAAACGTTCACTATTGTTCAGTTAAGATGGTATGTTTCGTATCGTATAGTGGCTCAAACGTTCACCATGAAAACTTACTAACTTTTAATCTGTTGTTTTAGGGCCAAGGAGCATCGACCTACGGTAAAGATAAAAAGAAGAAGGACAAACAAAAGCCCAAGTATGAACCGCCAGTACAATCCAAGATTGGTAGGAAGAAGAGAAAGGGACCAGCTACAGCAGAAAAGCTACCGAATGTTTATCCAAGCACGCGCTGCAGGCTAAAATTGCTGCGAATGGAAAGAATAAAGGACCACTTACTTCTAGAAGAGGAATTCGTAACCAATTCAGAGATCTTGAAGCCATTCGAGAAGAAGCAAGAGGAGGAAAAGAAGCAGCTGGAGGAAATTCGTGGAACACCACTTTCGGTAGGAACATTGGAAGAAATAATCGACGATGACCATGCCATCATCACAAGCCCTACCACACCTGACTTCTATGTTTCGATCTTGTCCTTTGTCGACAAAGAACTGTTGGAACCGGGCTGTTCGGTGCTGCTCCATCACAAAACCATGTCTATAGTAGGTGTTTTGCAGGACGACACGGACCCCATGATTAATGTGATGAAAATTGACAAATCTCCGACAGAAAGTTACAGTGATATCGGTGGTTTAGAATCTCAGATTCAAGAAATCAAGGAAGCCGTTGAACTTCCTTTAACCCATCCGGAACTATACGAGGAAATGGGAATCAAACCACCTAAAGGTGTGATTCTTTATGGTGCCCCGGGTACCGGAAAAACATTATTGGCAAAGGCCGTGGCAAACCAAACCTCTGCAACCTTCTTGAGAATCGTCGGTTCAGAACTTATTCAAAAATACCTTGGTGATGGACCCAGATTGTGTCGGCAAATCTTCAAAGCAGCGGGAGAGAACGCTCCTAGTATAGTTTTCATCGATGAGATCGATGCGATCGGCACTAAAAGATACGATTCCAATAGTGGAGGTGAAAGGGAGATTCAAAGAACAATGTTGGAACTACTTAATCAATTAGATGGTTTTGACGATAGAGGTGATGTTAAAGTAATCATGGCCACAAATAAGATTGAAAGCTTGGACCCTGCATTAATTAGACCGGGAAGAATTGACCGTAAGATTCTGTTTGAAAATCCAGATATCTCTACAAAGCGGAAGATTTTGACCATTCACACCTCTAAAATGAATCTAGCGCCTGATGTTGATCTCGAAAACCTTGTTACATCTAAAGATGATCTTTCCGGTGCAGACATCAAGGCCATGTGCACTGAAGCGGGACTATTAGCCTTAAGGGAAAGAAGGATGCAAGTTACCGCTGAGGATTTCAAGCAAGCTAAGGAGCGCATTCTAAAGAATAAGGTAGAAGAGAACCTGGAAAGTTTGTATCTCTAAACTTCTTACATAGCGATAACTACACAATCAATGCCTTCCACCTGCTGGAGAACAATTTGTCACGCTGTAAGAATCTGATATGCTCATATCGTTCAAGCCCTACCCCTAGACTTATCGGGCAAGTACAGTTCTGTAGAATAGCCGCCGGACGTTAATAATTACATCTTGAACGAGAAGAGATGTGCATCTCGGTTAATTTGGTTAAGAGTTTCTCAACGTTACAGCAAAACTTTGGAAGGATGAAAGTTCTTATCTGTAATACCTGCTATCTGGCGCTAGAGTGCGAGGGTTATCCGAGTGATATCTTGAGTAGGGATAATTGGTCACGAGAGCCTAGTGACTTGCTCTGATTGTCCGCTCTGTAATAAGTAAAAAATGTCACTTTACGCTGCAATAGTCGTGCGAATTAACCTGACAGGTATAGGTATTCGAGTTATACCGTCTTTGAATAACAATTCGACCTAAAATCCACTTTAGTGAATCTCAAAACTTTCGAAGGCTGATAAATGGATCAGCAAAAAATAACGACAACTGCAGGATTCGAACCTGCGCGGGCAGAGCCCAAAAGATTTCTAATCTTACGCCTTAACCACTCGGCCAAATTGCCACTTCTATGTTATAGAGCCTATTTCATGAGTTTCTTAGTGCAAGCTACCAAAGCGTGACTTTGACTCTGTTTTATTGTTTTAGTGACACTGTCACTTTTACAGTTTTCAAGTAATGAATTAGACTTCAATTGTTGACTTTGTTAAAATATACTCCACTATGGTAAACAGAATATTCGACGGCATCTTAGATCGATGAATCATTTGTAGGATTCAGTATGTTATTGCCCATGATTTGATACAAAATAGTGCTCAACATTAGCCAAATTGTTTTTGCTACTTATCATAGAAGTGAAGGTCTCTCAATCTTAAGTACGTTCACCAATCTTCCACAACACTCTTTATTCAGAAGCAAGAGCGTATCATATCTTTTGTCTTATTACAATTCTTGCGAGAAAAGTTTATGTTCCTTGACTTAATGCAAACATAAGTATCAATGTACCTTGGAGTAGTCATACCAATAAAACGTCACGATGCTCGGCATCATTTAAGGGTTAAGCAATAACTTAAACTCTCCGTGAATAGGCGCGCATACTTGTGTGATGGGATTGAGTTTGAGAATAAATAAAAGCAGAATAAATATTACCACTCCTTTTACGGAGTGACGAAGTGAATTCGATCAGACGGCACACGAATGCACAAAAGTTCCAGACAAAGATGTGCATTCGCTAGAGACCTCAGAGTCCATATTCGGAGCCAACTCGTCGCACATTTTCAGTGCCTCTTGAATGGATTTAAAGCACCAGCTATCCCCAGGTTGGCCCATTGATGCAGTATTAAGTGGAATGTTATTTTCGACCATTCCTGCAACACCAGATGCAACTAGTCTTTCACGAACATGAAGTGCTCGTGGCACCCTGGCTAGGTAGACACGAACTTTTCTCTTTGTCAAGCTCTTTACTATTTCACATAGAATTTGCGAAGCAGAGGAGTCGATCTGGGTCATGCCTTCCAGGTCAAAAATCATATTCCTTGTCAAATCTTTGTCTCGGCTTCTCGGACTTGCAGGGTGTGTTTTTACAGAGCCATGATTCTCTAGACGGTTGAGCCTCGATTTTAGATCTTCGGTGTTGGTGAAAGTCAAAGGTTCGGCAATCCTGGCAACAAGGCAACCCTCCATATGATCTAGACGGGGACCAAATTCGCTATCCAAACTAGAAGCGCTGTAGAACTCATCCGCATTTACAAATCGGTTAGTACCCGATATTCTTCCCAAAATTTGTATACCGGACTGCGTAGAGTTTTTGATGGCTCTGATAATAGAATAGCCACATCCCAACGTTATACCAGCTTCCACTGAATAAAAGAAAGTGGTCAAAACGGTAATGGCGAAAGTTAAAAGTTCATTATAACCGCGACACCTGAAATGAAATTTTAGATCCGCAGGAGCTTCCTCAAACAAGCTGATACCTACCATCGTAGTGATGACTGAAAGCACGCAAATAGGTATGTGTCGGATGGCGTTTAGCAGAAATTTAGACGTAATTAGGGTTATTAAACCCATGAAAACACCCGACATCACAGTTGCAGCCCCAGAATACGCATTGATTTTAGACCTCCCATAACCGCCAAATGAAGGAAGTGCGCCGAAGAGGGAGCCCACCAGGTTTAAGCTACCTAGAGCAACCAACTCTCTGTTGGAAGAGATCGCCAAATCGTAATTTGTACCTAAGGATTTCGAAGCAGTTGTTGATTCAAAGAAGCCCAGCAATGCGACTAGGAAACCAGCATGAAACAAATCATTGAATAATTTTAGATTGTCCTTTGATATGGGATTCTTGATTGTGTTTGAGCTCCCCGTTTCAATGTCACCAACAATATCAATGTTGTACCTAACCTTGAAGTCATAACAATAGGATACCAAAGTGGCAAACGCTACGACAACCAAAATATCCGGAAAAAATATGACCTTCTTGAACCTCTTGACAAGTTTCTTCTTGATTACTTTGAGTGCACCCAGGGCCGCAAAGCACACGAGACTCACGAGTGCAGTAGGCAGGTGATAGTTTGCAGGTGCGTAATGCACTAAAAATACTACCTTTTGGAAGGGAGCATGATAGTGGCCAGGTGCGTTTTTGAAAGTATCCTTTAGTTTCAATTCTGAGATTAGCGAGTTGATGACCATAATAAGGCCTACCGCACTTATGAAGCCTCTGAGGAGCGCTCTGCTTAGTACGCTATCCAGAAAGCCAAATCTCATCAGCCCAAATGAGAATAGAATGGAGCCGCTAATAAAAGTCAAGACCACGCAAAGGTTGGTAACGTTAAGAGATGCATCATGCTTTGTGAGCTTTTCGATAGCCTGTCCAACTACCAATGAGATAGCACTTTCAGGCCCTACTATCATATGAGGAACTGAGCCGAAGACAGCATATACAAGTGGTGTGAAAGCCAAAGCATTTAAACCACAAATTGGAGGCACATGTGCAACAGAGGTCGAGTACGACATAGCCAGCGGAATTTGGAAAGATGCCAATGATGCTCCTGCAATCAGATCCCCGATGAATTTTGTAGCATCGTATGTAGGCAACCATGAAAAGCACGGGAGGTAGTAAGTCAGACGATGCCACATTGTTAGCTGGATTTCATCTCTGGATGGAGCAGGCATTGCTGGCGACACTTCTTTTGGCTGCTCCGAAATATCAGTACTCACCCGAGACTGCCTGGCCTGATTTTCAGGTGATAAAGAAGAGTCCCCATCTACAGATATACTGGATTCTGGTCGAAGATTGGAAGACTCGTAAATTAAGCCTTTTCTAGTACCCTTCTTTACGAGAAGAGGCTTGTTTTCCTCCCTCATCCGTTAACTCTTTACAACTATCCGCATACTTGAAAGCATGCATCTTCCACTTAAGGCATCCTCCATCCTAGCCTGCCAAGAGTAAAAAGACAACGCATTGTACACGAAAAGTAAGGAACACGCCTTACTCAGAGGTCCATATATGTGTGTCGCCATGTCCAAATCATAAATCACAGCTGCAACCGCTCTTTGTAGGCAGTCAGAAACCCCCAAAGTCTTCGATACTTGGATGTAAGATGCGGCTATATATCGTGATAAATAATTTCAGTCGTTACTGACCAAAATTGACATCAACAGGGAAAAAGGCAAAGGTCTCTGTCTATAATACCAACAATTAGGTATGGATCAAAGAGAATTGTTTTGTGAGGTGCCAAGCTTCGTTGATTACAGAGATGAAATTCTCGTGATTTGTATATTAAGTCGTAACTGATGGGGAGCTTCTGTGAGCCAGTAGCTGTTCTCTCTGTTGACTGTCTTCTGCTTAGTTTATAATATTCAAAAACAATTCAGCCTAATTTGGTGCGGAGACTGTATTACATTAGTCTTGGCTAATAAAACATTGCTACTATATCAAAGGACTGGTATGCATAGACATTGATCCGTCCTTCATTCGGTATGATGCGGTGGTTCGATTTTAAATAACACTCCCAGCGTACTTAGAGAGGACGCAAACGAATATATGAGAAGTAATCTTGACATTTCCAGTCATCTTCAGTTGCTCTTCCTTTTAATCCTTTCTGCGAAAGCTCAAAGAAGCAGAGGTTTAGCCTTTAAGGTACTCATAATATATATAGTCCTCTACATGAAGCTCGTTATACAATTTGTGACACGAGGTGGAGCCCGAAAGCAGAATAGACTGGGGGCAAGGATTTGAAAGATGGCACATCTCCTTATTCACTCTCTGTAAAGAAAATGCGCACACCGAACTTCTCAGACGTCTTCCAGTGATTCTCGAGTTATGTAGTAGGCGTACGGTTGCGACTAATGTTAAAATGTCTTGAGAAGTCAATGAAAATAAAAATCCTCAGTGCTCGCTGGTCAGACGTCATTTCAAAGCCTGTCCTTACAGCTCGGCCGTCACTACATATCCCATCGAGTAAAGAAACGTTGATTGTGAAAGGACTATTTATGTTGAAGCTTCTCCGCTAATTCTGGAATCACTTCGTTCAAGTCACCGACGAGGCCAAAATCGGCGACTTGGAAGATTGGAGCCTCCTGATCATTGTTGATTGCAACAATCACCTTGGAATCCTTCATACCGGCAAGATGCTGAATTGCACCTGATATACCTACTGCCACATAGAGATCTGGAGCTACCACTTTACCTGTCTGGCCAATTTGTAAGGAATTATCGCAAAAGCCAGAGTCAACTGCAGCTCTGGTAGCGCCGATGGCTGCCGAGAGAGAATCAGCCAACGGGACCAAAAGCTTGTCGAATGATTCCTTGCTTTTGAGGCCACGACCACCAGAGACCACCGTATTGGCAGAACCTAGATCAGGTCTGGCACTTTCAACCAGATTTTCTCCTTCCCATTTGACATTGATTTGAGGAGTTTCAACCTGAGGAGCTGCAGAAATCGACACATCGCAAGAGCCACTCCCAGCCGCAGCGAAAGACGAGGCTCTGACGCTGATCAGCTTCTTGTCCTGTGTGCATTGCACAGTTGCCAGGACATTTCCGGCATAAATGGGTCTTACAAATGTGGAAGGGTCTATGACTTTAGTAATATCACAAATTGGTTGGTAGTCTAGTAGAGCGCCTACACGAGGAAGAATATTTTTCCCGAAAGCAGAACTTGCAACCACAAAGTGGCTGTACTCTGGATCTTTCAAGAGTTCCAAACACAATGGAGTTACAACTTCTGGCAAGTAGTGATCATAAACTTGACTTTCAGCAACAACAATTTTATCTAGTAAGGCGGGACCCACAGTCAATTTCAGTTGTTCTGCACTTTCAGAGGCAGAGCTACCGGCTAGCAAAGCTGTGACAGGGTTACCCAGTTGTGTTGCGGCGGATAAAGCACTCAAAGACGACTGACTGATTTTCTTGTCCTTTCCCGACTCTAGAAACACAAGCGTGGAGGCAAATCTGCACTGAGCAAGTACTCCAGGCAGAGACCGGTGAGCTAGCCTAGGAATCATATGAAAGTTCTTTCTTTGGGGTGCAAGTTCGTATTTTCTGTTCTGACAATGTCGTTGAGAAATTAATTTTCGAGTCTATTATATGTATATTAATATTAATCAATTAACATTTTACTAGTCTATAGACATAGCCAAAGAACTTCATTCGAGCAACAGAGCGTGTGCTGCCAAAAGGGTGCCCGAAAACTTAAATTAAATCTTGAAAACTCGAAATTCGAAGCTGGAGCTTATGACTGTAACAAACCCCCAGTTTCTCGCTGACAAAGTCCTCCAGTTTCTCTCTGATAGAATTGATACCAACTACCGAGTTGCTGTAATTATTGTCGGGCCACCTGGATCAGGCAAATCAACTATAAGCGAGAGACTTTGCCAGGAAATTAATTCAAGATATAACAAGTATTTGCATGATTCGGGTGCTAAACCCCTTTTGCAAAAGTCTCACACTGCAAATGAAAACCTCTGTGATAGTATACCACTTCTCAATGACAAGGATAAAAAAGCTCTTTCCAAAGGGCTATTTGACCATGTTCAAGATACTAATTTCTCGCCTAAAAGATTCATGGATAGTGCGGATGGCTCCGAGGTTATCGTAGGACGTGGAGGGATTGCGAATAGCATCAGGATCAAGAAAGATTCCCCAATCTCTGCGCCCAAGGGGGATATCAAAATCGCACAAATAGTACCTATGGATGGATTTCATCTCTCGAGAGAGCATCTCGATCACTTTGTGGATCCCGTTATGGCTCATAAGCGTCGCGGTTCGCCTATGACCTTTGACAGCAACAATTGTCTGCAAATGTGTAAGATATTGGCCAAAACATGCAATGTGAAACCTAGTTTTTCACCCGAGATTTTGAAGGACGCTCCTCTGTTCGAAAGGATCAGTGATTCTTTTTCAGCGAACATGCCTTCGATCTACATTCCGGGCTTTGACCATGCTCTCAAAGACCCTACCACTGACCAGTATTGTATTGACGCTTTCACAAGGATAATTGTAGTGGAGGGCCTCTATTTGTTGTTAGATGACGAGAATTGGAAACAGATATATCCCACTTTCGAAAGTACGCATGCTGCCATAGTGTGGAAACTCGATTCAAGTATGGAAACTCTGGAGACAAGGGTTGCCAAGAGACACTTGGCCTCTGGTTTGGTGTCTACTTTTACGGAAGGTGTTGAACGCTTCAAATTAAATGATCTTCTTAACGCTGTGACAATAAGGGATAATAGTTTAGACGCTGATGGTGTTATTGTCCTGTCCAATGAATAAGATAGATCTTGTTGAGTATAGTTCGGGAAACTCGGTTATCTCTGCAAACTTTGTGAAGGCAGCCACCGGCGACTCTGCATATATGGTCAAGGGTAGGGGAACTGAGTCCCGTCTTATAAACAAAATTTACCAACACTTGGGATTGTGACATATACATTTAAAAAGAAAATCAGACTCATACTCACAATTACCTTTGCTCCTACGCGTTCCTCAAAACTTCTTATACCTGGGTTAGGGCACTAGACATTAAAGATGATAAAGCGTAAAGCGTGAGCGATAATGAGACCCGTGGCTAGCATGAAAGAAATTCACTCATTCAAGAACTTCGATACTACTAAGGCCATTATACTCTTGGCTCGTAGCATCTAGAGCACAACCCTCACAGAGCTAGTGCTCAACACGTCTATCGTAGCTTTCAATATGCGGAACAGCAGGGCACGTCGCATTGTTCCGTATACCGTATTTCATACACAGACAATGATATCGTCGCCATTCAGAGGCTTGGATAAGGCGTCTTTGTGAAAATGATCAACGTCGAGGTAAGATTTAGATGCCAACTGAAGTAGAGATAGAAAGGCGTTTGCAGCTATCTTTTTACTGACGGATCTAGCCCCCTCCGAGCTGGTTGCACCAGTTTCGTCACTCACTTTACTGGGGATCAAGTCCTCAAATAGTAATTTTTTATGGTAAGGAGGGTGCGACCGTGTGGTTTTCCCTACAAATGAAGCGCGCTCCAAAATATAATCAAACAGCCTCCTGCTTTGATGGTCTAAAACCTGTGTTTGTATTTGGTCTCTACCCACGCTGGTAGAAGGACCTGATGGAGCAGAACTTTCGTCGATGTCATCGAAACTATTTGGAGCCCGATTGCCGCTTATTCTCGCGCTATGCATGCGTTTCAATTCATCTATGTGGTCTCTCGATTCACCGTCGGTTCTACTAGAACTCCTCCCGAAACTTGATGGGGGTAGCTGCAAATCCATTCCCATAATATCTCCATGATATTCGGCTGAGTATTCGTCAGACTCAAGGTTCTCGTCAATTTGATCTAATTCCGGCAATGCCAGCGGATTCAGCCCCGTATCATTTCCTACTTTGAAAAGGTCGGAAGGTAAAAGCCTCATGCCTCTTTCGGCACTCAAGACACTACTAGATCTGGAAGATGGTAACGAGCGCATTTTTTGGCGACCTCGCTCAACAACATCAACACTTGAAGTGCTCAAGTCTGGATCATATTGTTCCATAGGGGCAAGAAGGAGGAGTTGGAAGGAGCGATTGAGAAAAGTAGGCTGCTTGTCACCAAAGATGACACTTCTCCACTCATTAGGGGCGGTTGCTTCTGACCCAGTAAATTTAAATTGAGCTTTAACTGAACTAGTATCCATCAACTCACAATAATGTTCGCTGTTTTCTCTCAAAGCTTCCGTGGGCAGGCCAATTTTGTCATCTATCCTAACTTTTGAAACAACAGCAAAGCAATGGGATGCCTTTATCTTTTTGGCCGGAACATCCCCCTCTGGTTCTAAAGAAAAACGGTGTTTTTTTGGATTTTCATGATGGTCTTTACTTGACATTTGAATATCGAGATCCGGTAACCCCATTGCTTCGGGAAATTGGATCTCCTCGTTATCGAAACTCAAGTCAAAATCCTCACTATGATCAATACTCTGATTTTTGGTTTCAGAGGACTTTGCCGATCCCATTTCTACTTCGCTCATAACATCATCGAAATCAAGTTGTAAGTCAGCGTCGAGGCCCGATAGGTCTCTTCGCCCTGCAGAATTTTGTGCTCCTAGCGCATCATTTTGATAGAGCTTTGGAACGTTCTCGTGGCTATATCCATTTTGCAGCTCGTCCATCATATCTCTCTGATGTATGATGTTTGCGGAAGAGTTGATACCTTGTTCTTTTCCAGTCAGAAAGGAGAGATCACCAGAGCGGTTGATATCGAACGCTGGGTCATCCGCAAGCAGTGCACTGCGACGCATTTTTTGCTGGTTTTGGGCAGACTGCTGCTTTTGAAGCTCAAACAAGTTTTTATACTCATTCACTCCGTCAAAAATTGTGGTAGGTGGGGCGGCCTGTAGTGCAAGAACCGAGTTTCTCTTGATTGGACCCAGAAGCTGTCTCTGTAATTGTGTTCTGACGCTAGCAACATCAGCCAATACATAGTCCGTCTTCCTTCCATAACACACCGTTACTCCGTAGAGGAGATTCGAAGCTGAACGTAGTGAATACTCAGACCTATTTTGATACAAGACTTTGCAAGTCTCTGGTATTGACACTGAAACGATATCTTTCTTCTTGACACCGATCGCGTTAGCGTTACGCGACCCTCCCAAAGTGGACAGTAACCACATGGTTGTGACTCCAGAATAACCACCAGATTGCGCTTCAGGCCTTTGTAGTTGTAGGTTGTGACGGCTTAAGGGCACCATTATTACTGTAGCTGATGGATTGATAGGGAAATCTAGTGTGAGGAGTAGCTTGTATGAAGTAGCCGCCGAGCATTTTAAGGAACTAAAGTGAGGATGCGGTTACCCGGATAAATGATATTCAAATAAATAAGCATCATACAAGCTTGAAACATCAGTATAACGAAGAATGAATGACAAGTTTAGCGCGGGGAATCAGCTCAATCGATCGAAGAAAAATGACAGATCAGCAAGTATTATTCATGAGTCCACAGACAGAAAATCTAGAGTACCTCTACAGTCTCATGGACCGAATATCTCAACAAATGACAGGGAACAAAAAAAAGAGAGCAGATCTATTAAGGGAAATCGACGTCTTGGTTAATGAAGTAAACCGGTCAGGGAATAAGCAAAGAGCTCATGATCCTAATGTTGGTGTGATAAGGAACTTTTTGAAGCACCGAAATGTTGATCTCGAAGAGATCACAGAGCCCAATGATGAAGAGGATAAAGAACTGCGACAGTTGCGCATGCAAAATACGGAGTTGAAAAAAATGTTGGTGGATAAATGCCACAGCAATAATGAGACCTTATCCCTACTCAAAGTGCACGAAAACTATTTGTCAGATGTTGTCAGTTTACTGAGGAGGGACGTGTTGTCATATCATCAGGAACTCATCGGAAAATGTCGATTGTTGTATGAGGATAGAGTTTGCACTCTCGAGGATAGTGAGTTTAAAGCGTATATGGAGAATATCAGTGACTTGCAGGAACTTTTGGATGTGTCGCAAGTTTTCAGGATGCTGCTACGGGTTGCAGCCTAGGTGACTCCGAGTGCCTTAGGGAAGCATAGACCAGATTGAGAAAATAATGTAAGGTGTTGCTGTTTGTGGTTTTGATGTTTTTGGATAAAGCCTCGGTTTGACTGATAGAGTGAAAGATGCCCTTGTGGTATTAATGGATTAGACTTTTTTTTCCCCCCTATTGTCCCGAGTGCGATCTGCATAATGATTTACATGATTAGTCGTGACACATAACAGCTAGCAAAAACCCAAGCAGCTGAATAGGACCAAGAAATCATCCGATGAGGTGTTAATTTGAATATCACGTAGTATTGGGATATGGTTTCAAGAGCATCTATTTGTTCCTGACACCTGCGGAGGGTGGCTCGATGAAATGCCCTTGAATCCTCGAATTCGGCCCAAGAATGTGAAGGGTTTGTTTACTATTCGGTGAAAAATTGGAAGAGATCTCCTAATCACGATCAAATAACCTTTATACCCAGGATTTAGTGTATAATATCATAGTTTTGCATTTGATGAGACATAAAGCTGACTATAGCACGCTTTTGAGATGATAGCTTAATGTTGATTAGCGTTGAAAGTCAGCAGTTCTTGGCGAGGTACTACACAAGCCATGTTATCATTAAACAAAGCGAACAGTAAGCTACAGAAGCAAAATCTTGCCGGAATTAGGAAATCAAAAATTCAGTGGCTTGGTTTTAATGCCATATGCGAAAGAGGGAAGAGTGTAAAGTTTTGATCAATAGCTGGTGTCCTCAAGTATATATGACAGAACGGTATGAAATGATCTGACTAGCATCAAAGAGACAAGTTCAACGGTGAAGGATCAGCCGCCACGTCCTTACAGCCATGGGCGCCGATCTCAATATTGAGAACTACCATGACTACAGAACATTGACCAGGACAGTTTGTGTGACCACATAAGCTAATGGCAAGCTATTGTATTCTACTAAGTTTACTCTCTGCGGAGACTATCCTCACTTCGCCGATCCGGGTTCATCTCACGGCGCTAACCTGGCGCAGATAGCGCAGATAATCAGTTACGAGTAGCCCGTGCCCAAGCTCCTGTAACTGTGCACAGGTGCAAGATATTCTTGTTTTCTCTCAGCATCGCCTCATCACTAATCATATGAGCATTACAAAGCTCCGATTCCGAGCCTCATCCAACTCCAATCACAGAAAGCGCAAGTGGTTTAGTGGTAAAATCCAACGTTGCCATCGTTGGGCCCCCGGTTCGATTCCGGGCTTGCGCAATTCCAATAATTTTTTTGTTTGTTTGTCTTGTGTCCGAAAATCACATCTTACCGATACGACCAAGCCTTGGCAAAGAGATAGAAGATGCAGCAGGATTTACCTCCTTCAAACATCAAGGCAACCATACACACGCACAGATGCCATCGCAGATGCAGCACATCTCCTGTGCTTTTGAGATGTAAATTACCCATCTCTTGTTCTCCAAAATTGCACGGATAGCACCCCCCGTCACAGCACCCAAACTACTGTATGCTAGACGGGTGCCACTCTGCCAAGCACTGTGTGCACTTCTACAAACAAGGTGCATCTTGCTCGAGGTAGACCGATCCACCAATGGAAAGAAAAAACAGACAGGTCAATTATTGAAGGTAGGTCTTTATTCCAACTAACTGCACCCCATAATCAAACTTTTGATTATGCAGGCTACTAGTCGTGAACGTGGAAAAGGTTGCATGGCAAATGGGTGCAGTTCAGGAAGAAAAAAAAAAATAACAACAACTCCCGCTATGTGGATGCGATGAGCTGGAAGAGCGTTATATATCAAGTGAGGATGAGCATATTAAGATGATTCCCAGGTATCTAGGAAGAGGACAGACGAGCAAGAACTTTTAGTGTGCGCACATTTGTTTAGCGAAAGTTGTCAGACGATTGAACAATGGCCGGAGGTTCGAAAGTTTTTAACGTCTCTGTATTTTTCGTGGTGTTCAGAGAATGCCTGGAGGCTGTAGTGATTGTGTCTGTGCTGCTATCGTTTTTGAAGCAGTCGGTGGGATCGCAGGATGTTGCTGTGTATAAGAAGCTGAGAAAGCAGGTTTGGATTGGAGTTGCGGCTGGACTGTTTATTTGTCTGGCTATTGGTGGTGGGTTTATTGGTGCGTACTACTCTCTGCAAAAGGATATTTTCGGCAGTGCTGAGGACCTATGGGAGGGTGTCTTCTGTATGATCGCCACTGTCATGATCTCTGTCATGGGTATTGCCATGTTGAGAATCAACAAGATGCAGGCGAAATGGAGAGTCAAGATCGCACGTGCCCTTCTGGATGTACCCGAACGCAAGAGAGACCGTTTCAAGCTCGGGTTCTTGACCAGAAGATATGCGATGTTCTTGCTACCGTTCATCACGGTTCTGAGAGAAGGTTTGGAGGCTGTTGTGTTCGTGGCTGGTGCCGGTATCACGACGCAGGGCTCGAGCGCGTCTTCTTATCCACTACCAGTGGTGGTTGGAATGATCGCCGGGTGTGCGGTTGGATTTGCGCTGTACTACGGTACCTCCACATCCTCCATGCAAGTGTTCTTGGTTGCCTCGACATGTATCCTATACCTGATTGGTGCTGGTTTGTTCTCCAGAGGCGCCTGGTTCTTTGAGACCTATCGTTTCAACAAGGCTGCAGGTGGTGACGCCTCCGAGGGTGGAGATGGTAACGGATCCTACAACATTCGTAAATCCGTGTACCACGTCAACTGCTGTAATCCTGAACTGGACAACGGTTGGGATATCTTCAACTCCCTGCTAGGATGGCAGAACACTGGGTACTTATCGTCAATGCTGTGCTACAATATCTACTGGCTGGTGTTGATCGTGATTCTCGCTTTGATGATGTTCGAAGAGCGCAGAGGCCATTTGCCATTCTGCAAGAACTTGAAGTTGAGACAGTTGAACCCCATGTACTGGATCAAGAACAAGAAGAAGCAAGAAATTTCCGAACGTGAGAAAGAGGAACTGTTCAAGAGAGTGGAGAAATTGAACTTCAATGAGCAGGGCGAGATCAACATCGAGGAACAACACCAAAACAAAGACAGTATTACATCTAACACGGACTCCAGCCTCAAACATGGGCCTCGTGAGAACGTCATCACTAAATAATTTGAGTAGCAGCATGTCTGTAGTAATGAAGAACAGGGAATTGCCCTGGTAGAAAAAAAGCTCCTGAATTGGATATTTATCCGGTAGTGATATTATTATCCTTCTTGTTCAGTTTCAAGGCGTACTTCATGGGGATCTGAAAGAACGAACTTAGCCTTGTTAGTGTATGTACCAGTAATCTCACTATGCCTTGCAGAGTTTCAGGCAGCAGCGAATCAATCTGTTGCAGAACCCATATCCAGCTCTATACTTCATAAGTAAGAATCACCATCAAACACCATATTTAAAGTCCCAGTTTATCGAAGGATGCGACAGTAGCTGCGGCACGCTAACACCAACATTAAAAATGCAAGTTCTTTTGGTATGATTCCTGAGTCCAGTGGACATGCTATAGTGATCTTAGTAGGAAAACCGATCCCAACAATTACGCAAATAGATGGCCCTGAAATATTATATTGTTCAGTGATATCATCTAGTGGATATTCAACGATTACACCCACCCGAGTGTGGACAGAGATACTGGGGACATATATTGAGAATTTAAACAGGCTGATTAGTATCTTTTTATCAAATTTGGCGGAATAATCCCCTCCTGCACGATCCAGTACTCTGATGAGAGTCGATTGAAAAGGTTTCCGGTACTGTTTGTATCTTTACGCAAGAGGTCTAAAAGATGATAGAAAGGCCACTAGAAAATCTAGGCTTACTGAGATGGGTCGGACTCTTTCACCGAAAGCTTGATAAGTTCGGCGACTAGGTCTTCCGGAGTAAGGTAAGTCTTTAATTTCGTAGAAGATAGTCGTAAAAATTTCCCCGCAAATCAATCGGTTTGATAATAAAATCCTGCTCATCAACCAGATCATCAGGCTTGTATAAAGCTGTCAATCATCAGACAAGGACGTGAAGAATTTTAAGGTTGTCCTGTCATTCACCTTTCATGAAGTCCTCAAAAAGGGAAACGCCTCACCACACGCAGTAGAATCACCATGAATTGTACCATAATCTACATTTGCGTAAGCTTTTGGTAATTTTTCTAAGTAATCAAGTTCTCCTCGATTTTTGATGATTCTTCATCGCAGTTGTAAAATTCATAACCTATTTGAGATTGTTGAACCTGATACATCGCCTCTATGAGTGAAACATTGTCAGGAACTGTTAACATTTTCCACGCTCTAATTATCGGAAAGAAGCTCGGTTTCCTTCAGTTTTCCAAAACTGTGGCCATCGACTCCTCGTTGTTTTTTCTTTAAGCATTCGTCTTTTCCACGTGTCGTTTCTGATTTGGCAAATGGCGAGCTATTTGTATTGAAAAGAACTTTTGAGCGACTGATGTGTAGCCTAATGTTTCCTATCGACTACCCGAAATGTCTGGCCTGCTGGAAGAGGTTGATCAATGCTTCTGAGGTGGAACCTATTATAAGAAGTTTAAATCGTGATTCGGACCTGGCTGCCAGATAAGAACGGCACCAACACATCAGAAATCAGAAATCGTTTCCCCACAAGCGTAGTAGCAGGCTCTTGGTCTATGGCCATGTTTTTGAATCTTTCTTCGGATTCTCATCGACCTCTTAAACCATTTGTATACACCAATTGAAAATCACTTCGTACCATAATGTCATTTTGCAATTTGAACTTTGACACATCGAAGGGTCTGCTTCTGACAATATGTTCTCTATAAGTTCTCCATAAGCAAATTTGATATAATAAAAGAATCAAGCTTATTCTTCGAAGAAGTCAGCAAATGTCCCACCATGATTTTCCTGGTCAAAATAAAAATTGTCTCTGCATCAGAATATCCCAAGGACATCTGTTATAGTTAATTGTTGACGCCAACATGAAAGACGTTTCCCAACGTCAACAGAAGTATCAGTCGATATATCAAAAAAAAAAAAAAGATCTCTAAGCAAACCATTGATTATACGCCCAAACAAGCTGGGAATGTACTGGCTTTCCATCGACTCTGGATCTAGAAATCTCTTTGATACCTATAATCATTTTGTAACATATTGTCATCAAGCAACAAGGCACTATCAAGCGTTTCACCACTCGACACATATATATCAGATCAGGCTGTTCCGACAAACCACGATATATTAAAGTGTACTTGAACTAAATATTAAGTTCAAACGCTCAAACCAAATACCCAATCCTATAAATGTACACCCTAATCCGTTTCGAACACCCGCTGACATCTTAGTTTTGCGGGGTCCATGCATGCTCCCTTCGTCGGAGCCGACAACGGCTGAAAGGAGAATAGAAGTAACGAGCAACGAAGTGACGGGTAGTACGGTAACCATGACAGAATAGTTCATAACGCAAAATGCAAGAAAGAGGACTTCTTATTATAAAGAGAAGATGGAACGAAACGAGGGCCTAACTATGATATTAAAGCCGCGATACAAGACAAGAGGAGAGAGAGAGTCTTGGGGCCAAAGAGGCTGAAGATTTTATTAATATTCTAAGGTACTGTAAAACTGGTAGCGGCGCCAAAATTAGGTATTACATAAGCGAAGCAACCTGGTTTCTCTTTTTTTTTTTTTCTATTATTTTTTCAGGGGCTAGCTAGGCGGCTAGAGCTGGGTATAAAAGCAGGGAAGCGAAACTGCATGGCACAGTAATTTACAAAAAATCAAACGAGTATTCCTATAACGTCCCAGGCTTCACTCCAGTTATTTGCTTTGTCTCTATCTCATCTCATAGCTTCATGTCAAACTCTGCGGACAAATCCCCCCTCACTCATGTTGAAACCACGTTTTCATCACATACCAACGCAACAGGTTCTTCTGGCGACCTTGCGCGGCCCAGCTCTCGCAAGCAGGAGACACAGCATGTCGAGTTCGGCGATCAGGATGACAGCAGCGCGCTAGACCGGCCGTCGCAAGATGCCGTCAGAAGTGACATCATCGCAAGGTTCCTGGGTCTCTCGCAGGACGCACGTCTTGCGGACGGCGTTGAGAAGCAGATGCCGCTGCTCCAGGCTCTGCGGCAGTATCCCAAGGCTGCGCTTTGGTCTGTTGTGCTTTCCTCTGCTCTAATAATGGAGGGTTATGATACCTCGCTACTCTCGTCGCTGTATGCACTACCAGCGTTTGCACGTCGGTTTGGTTCCTACAACGAAGTTAGCGGCATATACGAAGTTCCAGCGAGGTGGCAAACCGCGTTGAGTATGTGCGTAAACGTTGGTGAGATCATCGGTCTTCAGTTCGCGGGAATTGCCGCAGATCACCTCGGCTACCGCCGGACACTCATCGCATCGTTACTCGCCGTCTTTGCATTCATTTTCATCCTTTTTTTTGCGACCGGCTGCCCCATGCTCGCGGCAGGCGAGATATTATGTGGAATTCCTTGGGGCTGCTTTCAAACCCTCACTGTTGCATACGCCACGGAAGTGTGCCCACTTGCGCTTCGTTACTACCTTACCACTTTTGTTAATGTGTGTTGGATCCTAGGCCAAATTATGGCTGCTGGCGTACTCAAAAATTCTCAAGAGAATCTAGCGGACTCGCCTCTTGCTTACCGCATACCTTTCGCACTTCAGTGGGTCTGGCCCCTACCTATTGCATTAGGTATCTACCTTGCCCCGGAATCCCCTTGGTGGTTAGTCAAGAAGGAGCGCATGGCAGATGCAGCACACAGTCTTAGTCGCCTCATCTCAGGACTCCCGCCTGCTGAGAAAGCCACTGTCATTGGTACGATGCTTAAACGCATTCAACTCACTACTCAAAAAGAGGACATTCTTACTAAAAACGCATCGTACCGCGATTGCCTCATTGGATCTGATGGCAGACGGACCCGCATAGCCAGCCTTACGTGGGTCACTCAAAACGCTTGCGGTGTAGCCATGATGACTTATTCCACGTATTTCTACACAAAAGCAGGTCTAAGTGAGTCTTACGCGTTTACTTTCTCCATAATCCAGTACTGTTTTGGGCTCATTGGCACTATTTTGTCTTGGTTTATCTCCAAGCACTATGGCCGCTATGAAATCTTTGCGCGTGGTCTAGCACTGCAAACATTACTACTGATAATTATCGGTGCTTCGGGATTTTCCGATTCTAAAAACGCAAAATGGGTTGCCGGTACGCTTCTTTTAGTATTTGTTTTCGTTTACGACGTTGGAGTGGGCCCTGTTACTTACTGCTTAGTGCCTGAAATTCCCAGTAACAAGTTGCGAACCAAGACTGTTATCTTGGCCCGTAATTGTTACAATATCATGGGTATAGTGAATGCCATTTGGACTCCATACATGCTGAATTCTGATCAATGGAATTGGGGCGCCAAGACAGGCCTCTTTTGGGGGGCAATATCGCTGGTCATGCTTATATGGGCTTATTATGAGTTGCCTGAAACGAAAGGCCGTACTTTTGGGGAGATTGACGAACTGTTCAGCCAAGGCGTGCCGGCACGTAAATTTGAATCCACAGAGGTCAACCCTTACGACAGTTCTAACTTAATGTCGGAATTAGACGTTGAGCAAATCGAGAGAATTGTGAGAAATGACGATAAAAGTAGACGTGACCAACTAGATATCAATAACGAGGGTTAGAATAAGGGACAATTAAATAATAGGATAGGATGCAGGAATATTTAAACGACTTTACGAATTATCGCATTATTTTAATGTAACGCTTAGAATTACCGCTACTCAATGTAATCGGGAGGTACTAGAGAACTGGACTCACTGCTACTGCATTCGACGAGTTTTGCTGAAATAGGAAAAGGAGAATGCGGCTCATAGAGAGGCAGTTGTGACGAGCAGCCCATGTCGTTATCTATAAGTAGTAGGGGAATCTTGAGCACCAGTTGAACTTTGCCGGTATCTGAGTCATTAATTTTAATACCAATCTTGATTTTAAGCTCGTGAGTAATTTGGAGTCCAAATCTGCCCTGTTCTACCGGCTTTCCCGACACAAAAGGCTCGCGATAGTGAGGAAAGAAAGAGGTTATTTGCAAAGCCTTTTTCAGGGTCGAGGGCACTACGAGTTCATCGAAGGTCAGATCATGGTACAATAGGTTGTTATCAAGGTCCTCGGTTCTGGAAATAGTCGCCGAATTGGACTGGCAGTAAGAGCTAGGTAGTAGTTCACGTTTCTCAGAATCAATACACGGTAGCGATAAAGTTTGTACGATGGAGATGTTAGCAAAAAGTAAGGTGCAATACTCAAGGTCAGGGCGACTCAATTGTAGTTTTAATTGAAAGGGACGATCAAATTCTATGAGTCGAGAGCTTAGAAACATATCACAAAAGAGTTGTCCATCTCTCCAGTTGTGGTGAGCGGTAGTGGATTCGTAAAGATTTAAAAAGTCATGATGCAGCGATTTCTTGATGGTGATCGGAGTCGTGAGAAACAAGGTTTCGTATTTTTGCTTGGGTTTCGGCGTAGTTATTAAAGCTTCCACACGGTAGGCGGTAGAGCCATAGTGAGTACGGATAGAGGCTGGGTAAGAGGTGGAGTCAAGTACAAAATCAAAGCGATAATCATAGGAGCCGGGGGGTAGTAATTCAACGCCATTAGTAGAAAAGTGGATTGCGTCTTGCACAAAGGGAGAACTAGAGTGGGAAAAGTCACGGAGGTGTACAACTTTAGATTTGTCGGTAGGCGAACCGGTGGCAGTAGAGCATGCAAACTTGGAACAGTAACCGCTGATACGAACGTGGATATTTTTCAGAAGCTGGGGGGTGGTGCCTTTTACAGTGACGTGGAGAATGCCTGAGACGAGTCCATTTTGGGGTTGTGAAGCAGAGTTGAGCGAGGTGGAGTCTGCAGAAAAGCCATGGTCGAGTGCGGGCATATAGCAACGGTCACTAGCCAGCTCGAGCTCTACGCGAAGGGATTTGGAGTCATGGAGGGTGCGAGGAGGATTTTCTTCAGTGTTGAAACAGTTGTACTCGATACGTGGCGTTTCTGAGGAGCCGTGTTTGAGAAGGGTGCCATTGGCGCCGAGCTTTTTCAGCTTACAAATCTGAGCAGGTTGTGATGGCAGTGTAGGCGAAGGCGCCGAAGCAGGCGCCGAAGCAGGCGTCGAAGCAGGCGGCGTCAGCTGTGAGCGACGAGGCTTGAGAAAGGGTAAGAGACGGTTGCTGTCGACCAAAGAAGGTGCGAGGGCCATTGAGGCATCATAACAAGGTGGGGCGGTAGGAGCAGGAACCATTGAGCCGTTTGGTGTGTATTCGATACCGGAAAGGCCTAACACGGCGCCATGGGTCTACACTTTTATAGTAAGCGTCGCCGCGCGCGTATCCACGAGCAAACGACACAAAAAAACAGAGAAACTAGGGTCCTAGTCAAGAAACCCTCCCCCGGCGGAAAATCACGATCTCAATGAGTAATTGAAACTAACCGCGTTAAGCGTGAATCGAAGAGAACTGAAGAACAAGGCGGAAAAGCATGGAGTTAGTCATGGTGTGGAATTCCCAGGAAAATAAACAGTCGTATGCGGTAGAGATGCGACAGGGTTGGTAAATTACTGCCGGGGTTCTGATGAGTCAAGCACATTAAAGTGCGGACCGCGCTTAAAAATTGATGTGATGAGTCAGATAGTGTCAAAGTGGGATAAAGTGATATGGGGCGCGGGTCAGGGCGACACAGAAAAGCGTAGTGAAAGAAGAGTCTGGAAAGACGAGGGAGGATTGCTAGGGGCACGTGTGTGCGTGTGGACGTGCGGCAAATGGTCAATTGGACTGTTAGCGCTCGCTAACCAGGACGATAACGAGCGGCAGCGAGATAGAAACCAGTAGAACAAAATCGGGATTCACGTGACCCGCATAAAACACAAACACCCCAAACTCCGCCTATGTCGATTTTTCCGCCCCCGTCCAAAACTACATTTCCACGCCATGAACCAAAAAAAAAAAACATTTCCGCTCCCGCCCGGATCTAGAGCCAGGAAGAAGGTCGTCCGTCCGTCCTGTCCCGTGGCCACCAAGCAGCCAACGACAAACCCGTACGAAATGACCACCCCAAAATTCCAACTAATACAATATCCAAAACCCAAAAAAGACCCAACCTGTCGTCTTTGATGGCCCCAGAGGCCCACCGAATCCCAGTGCCATCTGTCCCTCTTGGAGTCTCCAATCCAACCAACCCGTCTCTCACTATCCAAAAATTTTCGAAATCCACCCCAAATGCATGCACGAATCCCACCAACCTTAGCCCCTGCTGCGCATGAAAACCTACTGCTACATTCAAACCCGTCCTCCAACCGGCTAACCCAGCAAGTCACTACTCGATATCCAATTACCAAAGGCACGTATATTTGAGTTGATATCCGGTCCGTTTTTTGCTGCATAATAATTAACGCCGACGTTGCCCGCCCCATCCTCATTCCTACAGAGATTGTGTAGTTCTAAAGCCCGCCCCTGCCTCACACGTACCAAACGACACAAACCGACTGACTTATTATCAAATCACACCACGTGAATTCTCGTGAGCTTGCAACTATCTCCTTCCGCCCCCCCCCCTTTTTTCTTGTTTTTTTTTTTTTTTTCCTCACCATTTGGCCAGCTTCCTAGCATCTTCGCAGCTGCATCTTCGCAGCTCGCATCTATCTCTTACTAAGCATCCCGACACAATAAAGACCGCCTGGCCCGATCTTCTAACACAATCCGTTCTGTTGCACATATCATTCCGCACACCACTTAAAAAGACGCATAGTTACAGTTGCGATGGGGAGGGGATGCGTTAAACAGCCCAAAGACGACGCACACAACATTTTTTCTCAAGATACACCGGTTTCGGCCACATTATGGCCGAAACTGGTTAATCCCGGTGTGCGCCAGGACTGAAGTCGTCCCATTTAGCGTCCAATTCTTCGTTGTTTTTTTTTTTTTTGATCTTTTTTTTTTTTTTTTTTGGGTTTATGGCCTTTGGCTTTTCGCCTTTGGGCTCTTCTACACCATAATCAATCATTATCATTATCCAGTACCAACTGCAAGACAGATCCTTCCACACCCTGAAAAATGTCCGCATGGAATGCGCCTCAGGGCACAGTAATATTCTTGCATCCATGCCCCTTGCGCCGATGGTTGTGAAGGGCCGTAGTAAAGATGTTATCTCGGCACTCTTAGTTGATGGATTTTGGGCCCGTTTCTGTGAGCGACCCGTGGCAGGAGCGCAGGGAAAAACAGTGGGAAATGACACATGTGGCAGCGCACAGCACGCACAGCACGCACAGCGTAGAGGTAAAGTTTAGCGTATATAATCATGAATGAAGTCGCGGGGAAAAAAATGTGTAGATGAGTTATGAGTCGGAAACGGGTGGGTAAATGAGTTCGCATTTGGCAGGCCAAGGCGTTAAACTACCGTCTATCCAGAGACTACTGGAGTCGCTGGGGCCAGAGGAAAATGGAGGGGCCGGAGTCGGGGATGGCGGCGTTTGGGGTGGCTTGGGAGTGGGACGGCCCCAGGTTCTCGCACCGCTAGCGGTGCGAGAACCGGTTCCACAGCCGGTGGTGTACCGGTCGGTGCAGGGGCCGTTACAAGGGTCGATACAGGAGCCGTTACAGAGAACTATACAGGAAACAATACAACCAAGATCGGCGCAACAACAGCCGGCTCTTGCACGAGCTCCTACGCCTTCGCAGGCCTCGCTGGCTGCGCTCCACACACTCCCGACTTCCAAACCACGTCGTACGAATCTTCCCAAGGAAACCGTTGACATCCTCAATAACTGGTTGCTGGCACATCTCAACTATCCTTACCCATCACCACAGGAAAAGCGCGAGCTGCTTATCAAGACGGGACTCAGTAAGGTACAGCTCAGCAATTGGTTTATCAATGTTCGACGTCGGAAGGTGTTTAGCGATTATTATCCCATGTCGAGATCCGTACAACCTTCTGTCGCGGAAGACGGCTCAGACCCTGAACTCGACAAAAGGTTTCAAGCGGCACCGCTAACGCGACGTAAGAAGCTGATCGACCGGCTCGAGGAGCTCAAGAAGGCGTCACGCGAATAATGGTATGCGTGTGAGTTGGTTCTGACACCTATGTGCATGTTTTTGTTTTGTAGCTAGTGTAGCACACTACGGAGCGTGTTATAAGGTAGGATATATAATATATATATATATATTATTGACAATTGTAGAAGGTGCAAAGATACAACAGGTTGTATGGGCGAGCGTAACTAATGTGTTAGATGACTACACAGAAAATTCTTAGAAACAAAAAGAGAAACATCATTGTATTAGGCCTCTCCAGGCACGTATTCGTCGCGGTCCTCCCCATCTTCGTCTTCGACTCCCTCCGGCACGTAGGTGTCACGAACACGACGTGCACCAAAATTGTGTGAATTACTGAACCCAATGCGATCCACCAGGGGCACCGTGTATCCGCCACGCGAGGCATCGAACTCGAACCGCAGCTCATCGCTCACCTGGCCACCACTCTTACCACGTCCGAACTGGCGTCCGTCTTCGAAACCAGGATCCAGGTCCAAAGAAATGTTACGGTCGTCTAGTTTGGTGTCTGAAAGGTATTTGACCGCGTTTAGGGCCTCTTCTGGCGTATTGTATATCACAAAGCAAAACCCACACGGCGTGAATTTGAACCGGTCCAACCCCATAATGATCCGTTTAATCACCCCAGACTTGCTGAACAGCTCGTATATTTGCTCCTCGGATGTGTAGAATGATAGATTACCTACGTAGATAGTTGCAGATCTCATTGACCTGCGTAGATCTTCTAGCCCATCTGGGTTTCTCCGGGCCTTCTTCATCAGATAGTTTGACGGCACATCCAGCCTGTTGGCGGAATGGTCATATTTGATCTCGTCGAACTCAGCTAGGGACATTTTACGCTGTGTGTTCTTAGACTTGTTGTTTGGGAATTGTTTTTGCCCATCTTCCAAATTTTCATAATAGCTAACACAAGAGCGACAAGATGGAAGAAACCAATTACGCAAAGAGACTAAGAACCAGGAGTTGAGATCTCCCAATAACTGGCGTTGATATGAGTAGCTGAACAATATTGGAGATAATTATCGTCCCAATCTAGCAGGGTTTGACTCATCGGAGTGAGGAATGCGTGCAGTCAGATGATGTTTACTACTAGATAGGTAATCACGCTCCCAGTCACAATATCACAAGTATCCGATATAGTGTAACGGCTATCACACCTCGCTTTCACCGTGGAGACCCGGGTTCGACTCCCGGTATCGGAGTTTATTTTTTCGAAGATTTTAAGGTTTACATCCATTCCATAAGTCAACCACCTCTTGATCGAGCCTAACTACCGCTCCGACATAGTGTAACGGTCATCACGCCACGCTCATTTCACGTGGAGAACGAGGTTCGACTCCTCGCGTTGGTATTCTTTTTTTTATTTACGGTCCAAAATGAACACTTTCAAATATAGGTTAAACCAATAGTCATATCGTATTTGTTTATGAGTGCGCTTATCTAGATATCAAATGAATAAAAAAGAAGGATAATGTAAAGAGAGTGAAGAGAGAAGAAAAATTTAAAATTGTGGTCCTCCACGTCTAATGAATGACCGGGGTCAGTGGCTGTAAGGTACCGTTATCAACTGGGTGTTTTTTTTTTTTTGTAATACCCGGAAGCACGGTTTTTTTTTCCTTAGTTCCCAATTTTGCCTTTTACGCCATGAGGCTTCAACAATTCGAAGCTGCACATGAGACCCGTAGTAACGCTCATGACAGCTCCCCAGTTTTGGAACTCGCCGCAGTAATTTGGTGCCGAAAATATAGTCACAAATTTCTTGCGGGCAAAAAACTCGTATCCGTCTTCAACAACCATATGGCCACGAATAACTAGGTCAAAATTAAATTTAGAGCAAAAGTCATGCACGTTGCGTCTCCCAAAAGTGACGGATACACCACGGTCGTTCACGGACCAGTCCGAGACACGCGGGTCCGGGTCACTCCACAGTAAATCTGTAAAGAGACCTTCTTCTGGGATGTCAGTGGGTCTCGCAATACGCTCAATCTGCTTGAGGTCCTTCAGGTCTGGGGAAATTCCTCCATGCACGCAGAAGATTTTGTCCTGAACGATGGCAGCTATTGGCAAGGTGTTGAAAACATCGACAAACATTTTCCAGCATTTCGTCGATAAACGGCGCTTGCATTCATCGTAGAAACCATACATCTTGGTGACATTGGCAGATTCGTGGTTACCACGCAACATAAAGAAGCGATCAGGAAACTTGATCTTGTAGCACAAAAGAAGAAGCATGGTTTCCAGGGACTGCTTTCCACGGTCGACATAGTCCCCGAGAAACAAGTAGCTGGTGTCTGGAGGTACCCCTGAGAGCTTCAAGATACGCATCAAATCTGTAAACTGGCCATGTACATCGCCGACAATCTTGATGGGTGCTTGAAGACGCAACAGCGAGGGTTGATCCAGAAACAGTTCGCGGGCGCGAGAACAAATTAACTGAACTTTCCAAGAACTGAGAGGAAACTCTTTAGCCTGGTAGTGTCTGGTTTCGCCGATAGCTAACAACTTTTCGATTATATCGTCAATATCGACGTGCTCTGTAGATTGCAAATCGTGGGCGTTGCGCTTCAAGATCACAGGAGGTGCAGCGTTACGCAAATGTGGGATCTGCGGGACACCGCGGTGCTGGGAGCGGTTCTTGCGAGCCAATGAAGTGGAAGCTTGCAGTTCCTCCTTGATTGGAGGCAAAGGGTGTGTAGTGGACATGGCGCCGAAGCTGTTGGGGGTTTGAGGCTCGTCTGGGAAACTGTAGTTGATGAAAGAGGAGTCGGTGGAAAAGGAAGGAGGAGTCATGGTGCTGTCATGGGAGCCGGAGCTGGAGCTGGAGCCTTGGGAACCGTGGGAACCTTGGGAACCTTGGGAGCCTTGGGAGCCTTGGGAGCCGTGAGAAGCCTGGCTCAGGGCCTTAGCAAAGGACATATCGACTTCCAGGTCGTAAGTGGAGGCCGACGGCCTGCGCTTATGGGTGCGCCCCATGGTAGTGGCCGGGGCCGGGGTCGCGCGTGGAGCATTGTTTTTGGGCTCTCCAGGAGCCACTTTGGTGATCTTTATAACATGAGTAGGTAGGGGCCTACTATCATCGGGGTCGTTAGGTTCGTTGCTATTGAGGTCGTCGCCGGTGGCGGTTAGAGCGTTGGTAGTGCTACTGGCTGTCTTCGTACTCGGTATGGCATAGTTGGATTTTGACGGGCTGTTTCCCATAATTCTGCGAGTGAGCTCGAGCGCAAATTAATTGAACCGATTTTAGGGATGGGTGCTGGACGCAGGAGAGGGGGGACTAGTGAACTGGAGGATGCTAAAGCGTTCCAAGAGGTGGAAAAGGATTGTCAGGAGAAGAGAACAGATGGAAGGTTTTTTTTTTTGAGTAATGGGTTGGGAAATTTAAAAAAAAAAAAAAAAAAAAGTCACCGAGGAGGTGGATGAGAAATTGATTTCCAACATGCACGTGCACAGACACATGAGAATACTCTACGATCCAAACGAGCAGTGCAGTGCCAGCACAGTACTGAAACCGGTGCTAGTGCGCGATGTGTGTGCGCGTAACGTTTCCATGAAAACTCGTCCCTCTCTTGCCACTAACGCTTTGAAACTACGGGCTCTCGAATCTACATACATGGTCACTTTAAACGACCCCAATATTCCTAGCATATATCCCATATTCTATAGAAGTGTCTGTCATACACAGGCCATCCGTTCAAGACCGTATAAAACAGATACGAAAAGACAACCCTAACCCTGCTCAAAGAAAACAAAAGACCCTGCTCAACCGAAGAGAATCCCCATTTGGCATTTGGTTTCTCAATCTTTTTTTTTTTTTTTTTTCCTATACTGTACCCAGGGTTTTCCTTCTGGCCACCACCCACATTCTCTCCGCAATCTCTAGTATTTTCTTTGCCCCCCTCTACCTGATAAGTAAAAAAAACCCAGATCAACAAGCCACGCAGTAATAAATTACTTCTCAAGGAACCACTGCATCATATTCGCTTAATTCGTGGAGGCGCAGCTCAACATCAGAAAGACAACATTTTGAGTAGTGGTGGTGGGAAGTCCGTAAAAGATAATATCACACATTACGGGGATTCTATACCTAATGTGTCAGAAACTCCGGTTGGGAGCACTCAAAGCAAATAGAGCCAGCTTTTATGATGGAGTGAGATGACGAAGTAAGATGAAGACTGATCGTGAGTAAGTGTGAAGCGTGGTGAGAATTCTGAGTGACAAATCTGAGACCATAGCTGGAGGAAAGTGATTTTACAGTGCATCTGTGAGTGGTGAGATACTTTTGCGCAATTGCAGCATGTCTAAAAATTGGTGTTTGGCTATCTAGTACACTCAAATGCTATTCATGGAGACCAGATTTATCCCAGGTATGAGCTGGGGAGCCATCCTTACAGCTCTAAGTGGCTCGGAACTTTACGGAGATACAATGATACGACAGAATAGTACAAAGTGATAAAGGGTTATATCAACCACAAAGACAGAATTAGCAAATTTAGGAAACTGATTAACGCGACACACTCACAAAACATACCTCAGAGAGACGGTACTGGCGAAAAATGTACCACTGTTTGCAAGGTTTGAGAGGTGTTTAGATATAGACACGATTATGGTGCTTTATAGCGTTGCGGAGTGTGGAATTTGTGTCACGTTTGGCGGGATTGGAAAGTAATTGTGGGATTTTGATTTTCGGGCAAGGGCTTTCACTGCAATCTACAGACGGTTGGTGATGGCAATTATCCAGGACCAGGATATTCAGTACAGAATGCGACGAGTAGGCCTTAAAAGATCGGTCACCGAGTCGCAGTCACGTGAGTACCAATATCCGGGTAACATATTGTTTTTTCTCACTCATCACGCTTTGTTTGAGATCCCTAATAACTAAACCATCACTACCCACACGCACGCACAACACAACACAACACAAGCTCACCACATTACTCACGCCAAACTACCATTGAAACGTTATCTCACCCCATCCCACACGGAGCTTTGGAGTCATTTAAAAAAAAAAAATTTACAAAAAACAATGGCCAGGAATCAAGTGGTAGCTAAAGAAGAGGATGCAGAGGCTCTGCAAGGCGTCAAAGACGAAAACCCAGCAATGCTCGAGGAAGAAGACGAAGGCGACACCAGGTGCATTTGCTCTGAAACAGATCCTCCAGACGACTCGGGGCTATACATTCAGTGCGAACAATGCAGCGTCTGGCAGCATGGTTTCTGTGTAGGCATCACCGAGGGTGAAGATAGTGCGCCTGACAAATATTGGTGCGAGCAGTGCCGTCCGGATCTTCATACACTCTACAAAACGGAGCTCGGCGAGCCTCGCTCCGTGTACAAGCCCGTTCATCAGAGCAGGCGCCAGAATCGCAGGCCCCGTCGTGAAGACGCTTCTTCCGCAGACAACAATACCGAGGTCGAAGAGCCCGCAAAGCCAGAGATAACAAAGCCTGAGCCAGCCGAAGACCCAAAACCTCGCAAACGACACCAAAGGCGCAAGGACTCTGCTGCAGATACGCCTGTGGCCATCCAGAGTAGCAGCAGGCGCGGGTCTGACGAGGACCGCCGTTCGCTAGACCGTCGTCGTGCAACCTCCTCTGCTCGTGAAGAAAAACAATACCAACTAATGCTTGAGAAAGCGCTCAAGGAAAGCAGACGAACCTCTCACCACGAAGAGGACTCAGAAGTGCCAACACTACCTCTGGTAGCTGACGAGCAGACTGCACTTGCAGAGCAAGCTGTAGTAGAGTCGGATGCACAACTCCCGCCCAAAAAGCGCCTCAAGCCCACCTCGCCAGTCACTTCCTCCGAGGACGAGTCTCGGCGCAGAACGAAGCGAGGACCGCAGCGAAAGGCCAGAAACACCGGTCGTGCTAACTCCTCAAACGGAAACAGCTCTGGCGCCTCAGACATTGGTATCAATCGCCCTATCAAGCCAAGACTGCCGACTCAAAGAACCACTGTAAACGAAATGAGGCGGCGCGTGAACGCCATTCTAGAGTTTATATCCAGAACACAGGTAGAGCTTTCTCAAGATCAAATCGAGAAACAGCAGCTCACGGAATTTGTTGAGAATCAAGAATTTATCAACAAAGTCGATTTAATTTACAGAAACTACGACGAGAGCCTCAAGATGATGGATGACTTGACTCGTAAACTTCTGATATGGGAGAAAAGATATGCTCTTGACCAATAAAATCTAGTAATACACATTCATTCATGTAACGTCACAAAAGATCACTTAATTCCGTGTTTTTATGACCATTACCTCGGCATGCATCCATGAAGCCCCGAGTGCTTAAGATGTCAGTTCCACCCAGAATGGCTCTCATTCTGCCGTCACTTTCCCCTACCATTGTCCTGTTGAACTCGTGCAGAACGCGTGCCTCTTCGAAAGTTGTGCCTCCAACGAAAAAGACTATCACGTCCTGAGCATACGCTCTAGCACTGGGTTTTTCCAGATATGGATATTTTTCCTCCGATAACTTGTTTTTTGACAGATCATTCAAAGTGGCGAATAAGTCGGGAACATGTTGCATGAAAACGTTGTCGGCCTTGTGTTGCCCCTTTTGATTGAACTTCCTTGCAAGCTCGCTGATTAAATCCTCTTTGTCCTTGCCATTGGTTGGACTCCTTGTTCGAGTTTGGAAAGTGCTATTAAACTGATGGAATGCATTAACTTCTTCTGGGGAGACATGTGCTGCTAGAATGTTGATTATTTCATTTGTGCGGGGACCAGAACCATTTCTCAAAGAAAAGATACATGCAAGCTTCAACTTGAAGAAACTTTCAATCTTTTCATCAGAGAGTACTTTTTTCAAGTCCTGAAAGACCTGCGCATCACCTGTATGCGTTGCTAAGTTTTGCTCAACCTCACTGATATCCCAGATATGTTGTGTTTGTAGCTGGCGATCAAGTTCGCCTACAATAGCCATATGCTTAGAAACGTTTCCCGACAACTTCTTGAATTCTGGAAACTTTCCAATAAATTGCTTGATGTCTTCGACGGTGTTGATCTGGTTGTTCGTTTTCGTCTTATCTTTGTAAGTAGAGACATACTGCTTGACTCTGTCTCCTAATTCACCGAAATTGAGGTACATGGTATCGTGAAAAAAAGTGTCATCTCTCGAAGACAAGACTACATGCTCTAAGCTCGAGTCTATTTCTGGCACTTTAGAGAGGTCAACAACGTTTCGCTTGATGCCGATATACTCATTTATCATTGACTGATACGTCCAGGGCTGCAACAATGGGGTAAGTGGATCCTGGTTTCGATCGACAATCAAGAGGATCGGCGGCGAGTCCAAGACCGGGAAATCAAATAGTGCTCTCTCATTTTTGCGCACTTCTTGCATCACCTCTTTGGCTAGCCGTAGCGTGTTTCTGCTCCCAGCATCGTAACGGATTAAAGGCTTTATTTTTAATGATAGAAGTAGAGAGATAATACTCTGACTCGCTTTCTTGAGCCCGGAAGATTCCCATGTAAGTCCATTGGAGAAAAACTCTGATGACGGCAAGTCCAAGGAAAAAAGGTCCTCATTTAAAGTTTGATAGTCCTGAAAGACTTCCTCGACTTTGCTGACCACCTCCAAATCATCACTTTCTGCCAGCCTTTCCAAATTCGCTTTCGACACTGTGTTGTTGAAGAATATCTGATATTCGCCGTACTTGGGCTCCTGTAACTCCTTTACCAAGTACTCTATAGTTTCATCCGTGGGTTTCGCATACACCATACATTTCAGGTGTCGCATCACATCTCTATTCTGGTTTTCCAGGGTATCTATGAGGTATACGTCATGCTCCAAGAGCTCTGATTGTGTTGTACACATGGAAATTGTGCTTGTTGTGTGCTTGTCCAAGAGTAACGCCTTGACTTTCGACGTCTCATCTACATTGAGCGGGGATTTCGTTCGTGAATTCACAATCCGTTTGATGTAGTAGTCTGACACCTGGAATAAGTTCATTGGGCCTAGCTGCGCAGTGCAAGTTCAGAATTGAATCGATGTGTCTTGGCCAGTTACCCTAGATGAGGAGAATATTCAATTCACAATTTCAATCTCGTCCCAAACGAGATGTTAACCCTTTTTGGAAGTTCTCCGAAATAAGTAACTAGTCATCTTTTATTCCTCTTTGGTAGTAATTGACTGTTTGAGTAAAAATGACTTAAAACGGAAATTCGGGAAGTAATTCCCCTTTTAGTAGGCATGCTGAGGAGCATCCATTTCACTAACTGGTAAGAGAAGACTAGCATTTCAACAGACCTTCATCTTGATTCACATAAAAGATGTCCTTCACACAGTTTTCGCGAGGAAGAAGCTTGCGGCTGGACTCCGAATTAGCATCCAATATGAATAATAAACATGGTGTGTCCAATGGTGGGAAGAAGGTAAGACAGTTTACCACAAGATCTCGAAGTAAGAGCGCTGCAAGCTTTAAAGGGCTGAATAGGCTTCGACGGGTATTAAGCCACGATGGTACTTTTGAAGTGGAGGAACAGATAAAAGATAAAGGAAATACCATGAAAAAGTCTAAAAGTAGTGACTCGCTTTCAAGAAAAAGGGCTATCAGTGGATTGAGCATGACAAGACTTGGAAAAGTGCATTCACATCCGGGAGTATCTACGGCAGGTGAACAGAATGGTGGCCACACAAGTCATAGTGGGCTCCTTGGTGGGGGACTCAAACCCCAAAGGGAAAAAAGTGTAAAGTCGGTCTTGGAAATGCGTAACGGTGATAGTGAGTTCTATGAAGACCACTCGACCACAGACGAGGAAGTCGAATACTTTACAGACGAGGAACAAGAAAGTCGCCATAACAGTCAGGGGTCGCCATTGCGGCAACTTCAACCACGAGACACGTCACAAGACCTGCGTCAAGACTCGCAGCCAGACTACGCCCAAGAACAAGAACAAAACGCAGAGGACTCCGAAGAAGATCACACGCTAATGGGCAGCGATGAAGGAACGTCCGCTCATAATGTACTCGAACAATCTCAAGATGACCTTGTATCGAAGGACAGTCACAATACAGTGGTAAACAACCGACTGAGTTATAGAGCTCCCTCTAATTTAAGAGATCAAAACGATGACCACATTAGTAACGAAGACCGCATTGGAAATGAGAATGACCTAAATGATGTTAGAAATGTTGGTGGCGATGATCACATTGGTGATGATCACATTGGTGATGATCACATTGGTGGTGATGACCTGCGTGCTGAAGACCGCAGTTCTGATAATAATAACGATGAAGATACCATAAATGCAGATAGTCGTATGGAAAGTGTTACCAACAGTTTAAGAAGGCAAGGAGCGATCCCAAAAACGGTGGAAAGGGGTTCGGTCAACCGCGTAACTTCTCAAAACGGCGATGAAAACACTCATGGCCTCAGTCCTCCTAAAAGAAGTGAAAGGTATAGTCCAGTTATGATACTTTCACAATCAACAGGTATCGAAAAGCGTTTCGATAGATCATCCATGACTGGGCAGCCCATACCTCGAGGAATACAAAAGGTCGAGGACACTGAACCTGAGATTAACAAGGCAAAAGTCAATAACAACTTTAATTACATTAATAGCGACTTTGCGGCCTCTTTCACTTCGAATAATATTCCCGAACGCCACACTAGTATAACTCCAAAGCCAGACTTTTCCACATCGATATCAAGTCTTTCAAACCATCTTCACAAGCCTGCGCAAGTATTAAACGACAATCGTTCAAATATTCTACTGCAGCAGAGAGCCGGACAAGGTTCTCCAGCCAATACTAATAGGTCTAGCGTGGAAACACAAAAATTAAATGATAGTCGAGGGGACTCTCTGTCAAACTTCAACAACTTTGCTCAGTTTTTACAGTCTGAAAACAATGGAACAGAATCCCGGACTCAGCAGAAACTGTGGCTACAGAGGGAAAATTCAATTATGGATCTCTCGGCAAGTAACAGTAATGCAGATGCAATCTATCTAGCCTCTAATATCGAGGTCAAACGGGAGTTCGAGAGAATATCAAGAGAGTACACAAACGTACGAAGGTTTAGTAATCCACTTAATGCATCGCTTAATAGAGTGGTTCCTTTGAGTAAGATCGAGGTCAAAAAGTTACGCTCAAATTATCCTCAGGGAGACGAGCTTTCAAAGGTTTTTAGAAGTGATCTGTCCAGAGACAAGAAATCTTTTCAAGAGTTCTGCAAACAGAACTTGAGTCAAAAGCTGGATATAGACCGTATGCTCACAAAGATATGGAATGACGAAAGTGCAGAATTCAAAAAAGGATCTGATTATAGTATAGACAATGATAACAAAGATCCTTCTCTACTTCCTAGTCATCGTTCGAGCAACCGACACTCTTTGAGGAACGCGGCAGGTTCAACCGGCAATGTGAGTCATCTAAGGGCATTGAGCTCCTTACAACCTACAACTAGGGCAGTTCACCGGCGAATGGAGAATGCTTTAAGTCAGCAACGATTATGATTGTTTGCATGTTCAATCTTCGTTTAGATGATAGACTTTGACCGCAAAATAGATCATCCTAATTCGGCTTGGATACTAATTACTGCAGCACTATTTATATGCTGTTGCAGACGATTTCACGCAATAAACAAATATCTGCCTCAACTTTGATTCCAAATCATGTTATTTCCTGGTCATATGGAGTCTACATATCACTCCAAACATGATTTAATGACAATTTGTTAGAAGACGCATGCAGAAGTAAGTTACTTTCAAACTTTATTAAATCCATTTGTCGAATTCTAGAGCGTTTTAATGCGAATAGGGTACGATAAGATAGGAAACCGCAATCTAATTCAAGCCAGTCCGGCGCTGAGGTTACATCTACGACTTGCAAATCTTCATATTACTTCCTTCAGTAATCGGATACTACCTCACATTAACGCTTGTGCGCCAAAAAAATACAGCATATCATCAAAATTATGAGGTCATGATTGAATTAGCATTCTAATACTTTTTGGTATGCAAAAAGTGAAGAATAAATATCGAATTAGCAGAATGTCTTTGTTTTGACAAAGAAGTGCTAACCTGCGCCTCACAGTTTTTACAGACTCTGTAGAATGCCCGGTAAAATAAGCTGGACACAAATTCCGACATTTTAAAAGCCAGACCGGCAATTTATAGCAAAGAATCAAATTGGGGTTGTTAGGTTGCTTGCAGTCAAAGTCATTTAAACTTTTTAAAGGTACTGCTCTAGTCCTAATTATATTCGACGTAAGCCTCAACAGAGCTTCAGCAGAGCCGTGACAGCATAACAAAATCTTACTATCATTTCAAGCCACAAAAGCGTTTCACTGGTTGGCTGTACTGATGTACTACTCCCTTCAAATTACAGTATCACAGTAATAAATAACATATAGCATAACATACAATCAGCTTATTTGCTGCCCTTTACCCAAGATGGACCCGGTAGCATCTTAGTCTGCACAAGTGACCGTGGACCTTTGTGAACACCTACCTTGGCTTTGGGATCTAATATCTCCTGGCATTATTCCATGATATAGGTTGCACCTTTTGCCATGTTACCCGAGACATTTGATCTTGAATACTGCCAAGCAAACATTTGAATGTCCACCAATGCGTCAGCGCACAACAGAAAATCCATCACGGACGTCTGATCTTTATACAAGGATATTCGATTGCTTTCTATAGATATCGGCGTAAAGAACAGCGCTTGGAAACATGGCGCTTATTATCATGGAATTACAGTAGAGACACTGTTCGATCACCGGGAACTTTGAATCCACAAGCTCTACCTTCCTCATAGAGTTGGGCTAATGTGTTCTCAAACGTATTCGAGCTTTCAAGATCCAAATATTTTTTGTAGATAACGAGAGCTGTATAAGCATCTTCGATTGAATCATGATTACCACTTTGTACGTTTGTGTCCAAAAGAGCATGAGCTAGGTACCTTAAAGCAAGATAACGTTTACCCTGGAGGAAGTATAGTGCTGTATCGCGAATTTGCGCGGGCGGCACGTATATGTTAATGTTGCGAAAGTCATTATGAAGACCATGGCCCACAAATACGCAACCCATTTGGAGCAGTAGCCAGATTTTACGGTAAACCATTTGACGTGGAACTAGGGGCTTCGTGCTTGTGCTGGGATCGAGGTCACCGGGTTCTATACCGCTGTAACGAGTCAGGTAATTTTCAATATGATTAGTGTTCACAATATAGTCGTCAATAAAGGGAACGCCGAAGAACTCACCTTCATCACCTCTTAGGACCGAGATCCTAGCTAATGCAGTTTTTTTAGGATTGATTAGGGTTCTCTGCCCTCTGCAATTGAATTCGACTTGATCATCAGCCAGAACAACAAACTCTGCATCCATCGCAACCAGGGATCCTTCTTGGGGTGCCTCGGATCTCGTCAGAAGTTTATACTCTCGCTTAAGGCCTTCCTTGCGCCCATTAGCAAAGAAGTCTCGGTATAGAATGCTGTCATCAATACGGAAACTTGAAACAGGAACAAATGGTTTGCGAAGTTCCTCAGCGTCGGAAAATAATAGAATTTCAGGAGTTTTCCACCAGGGAGAAATGTCTAGAGCTTCTTCTTCATCGATCTCCGTTACCAGGTAGTCGTTAAAGAGAAACCACTTATCTTGCTTTGACTCCGCATCGTAAATCTTAGCAATTGTGACAAGATGAGGCTCAGATAAATCGTCATCAATCCGAGCAACGTATCCGTTCAGATCGTATTTGAAAATGGCGTTTGTCGTTTTCAAATCAGTGGGTTGAAGCTTAAGAATTGGCCTATCTTTTGACAGTGTCGCGTAGAACTCCTTCACTAACCAGTTTTTGACAGACTTTGCGATTGCCCATTCATCGTTCGTTAAGTTGACATTAAGAGATAGCAAAGGAGGAAGGTTTCGTACCGTTTGTTCACATTCGACATTTTCCAGCTTATGGCATTTCCCACATAAAGCTCTTTGTAGCTTGACTCGGTTCATCGAGGACTCGATGTAAGGTAGCACTGTTTGATTGTTGAGTTTTTTGTTCGAGTACTTTGCATTGTTACTGGCTGGACTTGTAACTTTGAGGGATGGTACTATTAATGACTGTCTCTCGTAGCTGTCACAAGAAGATATTGTTCGAGAATCAGCAGCTATGTGAATTCCGAATAACTCCTCTAACACAATGCTATTAGTCGTATTAATTTTTTGCTGGACTTCCTCAGAGATGAGCCTAGAAAGTAGAAATTCATTGAATCGCTGCGGTAGGCTGGATTTCGATGTTACCACGTTATTGGCGTATTTATAGGGGATGCTTTCTCCACCTATTTGAAGATCTGCCAAGGCTTCGGGCAGGTTGAGGGTCAAGGAGTCCGTCAACAAACCAAGGTCTTTGGCATCACCAAGAGATTCGAATACTTTTTGAAAGTTTCCAGAGCGACAAACAACCCCCTTGGATTTGTCCATCATATCATACAAGAACCCGACCTCAGCAAGAAGTGAGTTATCTAAGCGTGGTTCGTTTGTTAAGCTGCTCACTGCGAAATTGTAGAATTCGGGAACACATCTGTACATTTGAAGAACTGCATTTGTGTATGAATTCTCGATATCACACTCGAGGCCAGATAAGTTTGTTTTATTGAAAGCTTTGAAATCAAAGTCCTCTACTCCGTACTTGCCATAAACCATTTGTAGCTTGGTGAAGGCAGGAGGGACCTCAAAAGCGTTCAACGATCTTACCCGCATCAACTCTTTCTTATCGGTACCATCCTCATCAGTTATGAGAAGTTTCTTCTTCCTTTCCCGTAACGACCTGTAGGGACGAAGAACATTTCTTCTACCATATTTTGCTACATTGTAAGGAACCATGTTGTGGGAAAAAGAATTGTGAGAATTCATCTGGAATAAACGGGGGTTCTGCAACTGAAGAGAGCTTATCGATTCTTCAATTCTTCTTGGAAGTGTGCCACTGCTTCTAAATATTACGTGCGGCCAGGCCGACAAAAGCTTCTCCGAGTAGTAGGGCATACCGACGGAACTCAGAGGGTAGCTGTCGTCATCAACAGAGACTCTGTCTTGGGTGGGCCCATCATCAGGAAAGTCTGGATGATCAAGAATCGCTGTGTTATTGGAGAAGCCAGACATACCATTTGATCGGCTCCAGGTGTTAATTGTGTTATCATGCTCGAGAAGAGCAATATAGTCTCCGCTAGGCGAGAGCTGGAATTGTGATATCGAATGACATGGATGACAATATTGAGATCTTAATGCAGGGTTTACTAGATCAATGAAGTTGAAGGCTCCTGAAGTAGAGGCAACAATCAAGACTGTGGGAAGGATTGGGTGTAGTCGGACAAAGTCTGCGCCAGCGCTTCCGGAACTACTCATTTCTTGGCCATGCGAAAATGCCACTGGTGTTAATTGTCGCATCATCCTTAAATCATAAACATTGACAAATGGATCAGAGCATAGCTGATTGAAACGCCGAGATTTACCTACGGTCACCAATGTGTTATCTCTTATATCCATATCCGAAATAGTCGCTGAATGGGCCGCGAACGATTTGATAAGCTGGTTGCTAGATTGATCAAGTAGATCTATTGAACCTGTTTGTTTGCCTATCAGGATGGTCTTGTTGTCTGATCGCAGCATTTTGACTTTCGACGCGTAGTCAATATTATTAGATAGGGCACCTTTTTGTAGGTCCACATCAATGATGCCGCTGCCAGGATTCGCGCCAGCGCAGAAAACATGATTTCCAGCATTAGGAGAGAAACACATTGCCTTCATATCACAGAGTTGTGCTATGTCCGCGCTAGTAATGTTAAGCCGAGTTACGCCCTGTCTGCTTGCAAAATTCAGAGAATCTGCACTTAAGGACATAATACCACTGTTATGACTCAACATATCCACTACAGGCATGCCTCCAATGTGTCCTGCATGTCTTGTGTAAAGCGAATATGACGGGTCATACGACGATACTCTTCCATACGTATCACCAGCCCATAGTAAGTTGGCATGTTCATCAAAAATCATTTTTGTGATGTCTTTGTCGCGTTCATCATACAGAAGATAAGGCTTCCGCAGATGCTCTGTCAAGTCCACAGGCGATTGAAAAGTTAGCTGCCAATTGTTCATATCGAGGACCTCTTAACACGTTATACTACCCAGAAAACCACTTCTCAGATTCAGTTCTTCACGTCTGTCAATAAAGTACCAGTATGCTAAAATTCTATCAATTGGATTAAGTGATGTTCAAACCCTGTTTCCTGACATGACATTATCTTCTTTCAATGCTGTTGAATCTCGAACTTTACTTACAATACATCGCGTCACACGTTAATCAAAAAATCTTCAATTCTAACCACCATCATCTCATCACTTAAAGTGAAAAGAAGCAAGTGTGAAGGTAAACATGGCAAAGCTCAATCAGCTTTCACATTATGGGCCCTCAATTTGCGTAAAATTTTATAAGAATTATGTGCTAGCTGGTTACGGAGTTTTTATCCATGTTTACGACTACTCGAATGGAAAGCTTATTAACATATCCAGAATATTTCATATGAACAAGGTTCATGGGATTGCGATAAAAAATGAAAAGGTTTTAGTTTATGGATCGAGATCGGTGAGTTTCCTCCCGCTAACATTTCTGGTGGAAAATGCCGACAATACGAATCTCGAAAAACTATGTGACGAATGGGTAGTTAGCGGCGAGCATAGCGCTGATGGCTCGACTCTTTACTTGCTTACAAGTTACAACAAAGTGCTTTGCTGTGATCATTCATTCAACGTCCTAAAAAGGAAAGCAGTGTTTGGGGAGCGTTCTATTCTTTACTCAGGCACCATTACTGTATACAGTCAAGATAAGGTGCACATAAATGCAGGAACCGTGATGGATGGAGTCATAGTCTGGGATCTAGAGTCTGAGCAAAATTTGCACCACTTTACTGACCACGAGGGTGCCATATTCTTCGTCACTGCCAGTAAGAATGGTAAATACGCAGCGAGCTGTTCAGACGATCGGTCAATCAAACTTTGGGATTTGAAGTCAGGACAACTACTTTCCACTGCATGGGGACATACAGCGAGAATCTGGAATCTTCTATTCTTTGACAATGATTCTAAGGTTATAAGTGTTTCCGAAGATTGTACGTGCAGAGTATGGGATATATCCGAGGACAACACTCTTTCGCAGGCCTCTGTCCACGAGGGTCACCTTTTGAAAAGTGTATGGGGACTCGACGTAGATAATGAAAGAATGATTGCTGCTACTTCAGGGAATGATGGTCGCATCAAACTGACAGACCTGAAAGCAAAATCAAGAGTTGGAGACGAAACAATGTCCTCTTCATTGGAGGATATAGAAGCAGCCGGTGTTGCCATGAAACCCAAAGAAATTATAAAAGGCTTCCACTGGTTCAAGTTCGGGCTAATTGCCATGACCTCAGAGGGTCAGGTACTGAAGTTTGAACAAAGTAGCAAGAAATGGTCATCTATATTGAACGATTCCACTTTTTCTAACTACTCCATAACTGCAGGTCTTCAGGAGTTGAACTTGATTGTTTTTTGCAGTAGCCAGTGTGATTTACTAGTCATTAAATTCAACGATGATGGTACTGAAATCCTTCAAAAGGAATACGTTCATATCAAGGAGCTCTCCAAAACCACGAACTGCTTAGTAGACGTTTCTGGTACGCAAGTATTCATCGCGCTGGAATCGCCAAATCCTAAAGACCCTGTCTTTTGTCTCCAAATCAATGGCGAAAGTCTATCCGTTGAAAAGGCCGATGCTCTTGAAAAGCCTACTAATTTTGTGATCAGCTGTATTTTGTTCCACAATGGATACCTCTTGATGGGATCACGGTTTAGCACAATAGCGGTATTTGATCTCTCAGATTCTAACAAGGCACCAGTTGTTTTACGTCGGCTTTTGCCAGGAGATACAATAACCTCTATAAAATTCGTCGAGGAGGCCACTGAAGGCTCTTTGTTTTCAGTTACGGACAGAGACGGTCATTACTGCTTTTTATCTCTTCAGCTTGGGACCGAGAAGCATGAAATTGTGCTTCAAAACAATATTTCTAAAGGTTTTCTTGAAGGAGCTTATTTCGACGAATTCGGTGACTTCATAACCTTCGGCTTCAAGTCAAACATTTTTTTTGTTTTCAACGAAACTAAGCAATATGAAATCATGAGTGAGCTCTGTGGTGGAGCACATAGGCATTGGAGACTGATACACAACTCCACTTCTGCTGACTTAATTCTAATTTACGTTAAAGCATCCTGCATTCACGTTCGAAAGTTGCATAAGGGAACTACACCTCACGTCTTAAGAAATGGTATCCATGGAAGAGAAATCCGTGATTTAAGCATTCGCAAGACTCCCTACCTTTCCAATAAGTATCTGTTTTGCTCAGCATCGGAGGACACTACTGTAAAGCTAAATGCTCTCAATAAGGACACTGGCGACTGTAATACCATTTGGACCTTTCGTAAGCATACTTCTGGTTTACAGCGCTGTAAATTTCTAAACAATAACCTGATGATAACATCTGCCGCCCGAGAGGAATTGTTCCTTTGGAAACTAACCGATAGATATGCCTCCAATCCTTATATGAAAATCCTTTGCGTTTTGCCTTCGTCATCTGATCATCCAGATCTTCGTATCATGGATTTTGACTTCAAGTTTGTTGATGGCTGTGACGATTTTCTGCTCACAACTGTTTATTCAGATTCCTCTATCAAGGTTTGGTATTATTCACACCATAAAAATGAATTTCGGCTTGTGGCTTCAGATAGGTATCAGACGTGCTGTATCTTGAATGTTGCATTCATTGCTCTGAAACACCATTTGATGCTTCTCGTTTCCCCAACAGATGGCCATTTGGTCTGCTGGGATGTTACTAAGCTTGTTCAAGTTCCTTATGAGAATTACGAGCTGAAAAAGCCTATAGAATCACATTCAGTTCAACGTTTTCCGGATATGTCTAACAGTCTCCCCGTTCATCGTGCCGGTATTAAATGCCTATCCACAAGGGTCACAGGAGATGACTCTTTTTCGGTTTACACAGGTGGGGATGACAATGCTGTGGCAATATCAGAATTCGTTCTTGACACCCAAAGCGGGCGTTTAGTGAGCAAAGTGGCTGCACTGGAACGCTCGGGTGCTTCTTCTACTATAACATCTCTTATCGCAGTTGACAATGGCAAGCAGTTCTTGACATCATCTGTAGATCAAAATGTCAGATGTTACGATTCCGCTGACAACAAATTGGAGCTAAAGGACAAGATCTACACTACCAACGCAGACACATGCTGTATAGAGGTTCTTCCCACGCTTTCAGGAACGCTTGTCCTCATAGGAGGTGTTGGATTATCAGTTTGGAATTTAGATCACGGCCCATGAATAAGGACCAACATTCTGTTGTTACATATTATAGAGACCACAACGTGTATACCGTATCAAAGCGCTATTGCCTCCCTTTCATTTATTTACAAGCTTCTTTGTTCTAAACATCGCCTGCAGCCTATCCTTGGCGCTGCTTATGTTTTTTATTTGATTTGCAATAGACATATACCCGTCCTTTACGCCTTACCATCTGTTTATAAAGTTAGTAAAAGCCCACTATTGATACTCAAAAGCAAAACCTCATACGTAGCAGTCACTGCAGAATTTCTTGATAGCAGTTCTAACTTTGAATCCCCTCGTCAAAAACGGATTCGAGTAACCTAAGCCCGCCTTAAGTATACCAGAGCTCGTTTGAGGTAAAATTCTATTGAGATTGGCACGGACAAGTTGCGAAAACATATTGACGTATGAGCTCGACTCAGTCCTTTACAGATTCCTTAGCGATGTACTAAGTTCAACTTCTAAAATTTGCAAATGTTGATATCATTGTGAACGTATTTATCTCATTACCTGCTTCTCAGATAATGTAAACACGAAAGATGTCAAAGCATAAGTTGCCGCGCTCGTCCAAGATAGTAGATGTCATGAGCCAAAGTGACGAAGTAAATGAGATCGCAGAGAAAAATGAGCCAAGGGAAGAGAGAGAAAAGTCCAGATTTTTGGCACCTGGAAAAGGTATATTGAAGCAGAGGCTTCAAAAGGATGATGATCAAAGAGAAAACCTGACGATTTCCAATATCCCAGTCCCCGAGAACGCAGGTGCCGATGAAGACTCGATGGAACGGAATAATACTACATCACGACTCAGTGTTTCTAGGCTGCATTCTAAAATAGATAGAAGGGTATCATTTGCCCCGGATGTTACGCTACACAGGGTGGAAATTATTCCACAGCTTGAAACCACTATCCGAGAGCCCAGAAGAAAGTCTAATATGCTTTCCGTAAACGTGAATGAGAATCAAAAGAGTTCTGGCTCTGCTCAGGAGCCCTCAGTCTTAAATGAGACTATGGAGCTGACAGAACACTTACCAAGCGCAACGAGAGATGTACATCTTTCTTTACAGAAGGACGAGGGTATATCCAATACTGAAGACAAATCAATATTCGAGAACGAAGTTTCCATGGAAATAACTCAGCTGTTTTCGAAGCATAGTGCTAGACCCGCAAACGATCTTGCTCCGGCAGGCGTGGATCAGAAGGGAAAGTCACTTTCAGACGGCCAAGAAGAAATGGAACTCACTAAGTTGCATCTTGGTCGCTTGCATAACACAGAAGATGATAGTCAAATGTCTGTGACAGAGATGTTTAGCAAAAATGAAAGGCGTTCTTCGCCAGTTCCTAACGAGCCTCAACCTTACTACGAGAGCAAAATACGTGAGATAAGACCTAGCCATGACGGCCACTCATCTCAATTGCAAGAAGGACGACATACTACCGAATTTTTCACTGAGCAAACGTTTTCACAGGTCAATAATGAGTTTCCAACTCATCAAGACGAGCATGACCTATCAGAGATTCGAAACTCCCAGGTCTTAACTTCAACGCAACAGTTTTCTGAAAAAGGCCCAGAAACGCTCGAAAGTTCAGGTAGCGATTCAACAAACTCATATTCAGGTGAAGGGGCCTCTCTCAAAAAGAGAAGGCTAGAGGAGGGCCAGTATCCTATACTTTCTGAGCAGGAAAATCGAGAGGGCGTTGAAAAAGCTAATTTCAATGAAGACATGGATCTTACCATGATGGAGAGGCTGTCTCCTATTGACATTTCAATGAACCTCGGTGCTCATCCCAACGATGACTATACGAAGACTGCTGCTGGCAGCATTGTGATGAATGAGGATTCACTGGAGCCCGAAAATGAGCCCAAAGATATTGCATTAGGCTTGAAGAAGGTTTTCAACTTAGCTGGGATTTCCTTTCATATTGGGAGCGAGAAAGAAGCCCCAGAGACCATCAAAAAGATATCTTTTGAAACTGACCTTGAACGCTCAGAATGGCCTTTGGTGAATGCATATACTGCACTATATGGTGATATGCCAGTTCTTGAGATTTATGCTTTCTGCTGTAAAGAATTGTTGAAAAGAATCCAGAGGTCAAGGCAGCTTTTCAAGGAGCTTGAAGAACAGATCGCTTTGAACCCGCCACCGGCACTTTATAAAATGCTCACGGAGTCAGAATCTTCAGCAAGTAACGAACTGAATCAAAAATTGCATCTAATTAGAGATTTCTCTCGTCTTGAAGCGGCAAAAGTATGGTTTGAATGGAGATGTAGACATTTGAATGGAATAAAGATCGTACTACAAGAAAATCTGGGGCTCCTACGTGAAGAACTTTCCACAATTGAAAAGCGTCTCAACGAATCACGCCAGATAAAGAAGAAAGTCCTAGCAATTAGACGAGTGTTAAAAAGGGAGATCGAATTGGCTAAGGAGCCGCTTCCCTCAAAAAAGAGCAGCCCACCGATACCAGAGCGGCTTAAGCTTGAAATAATAAAAGCAGAGTTGAAGCGTGAGGTTCAGAAGTTAGATGACGCATCACAGTTAGAGAAAAGGGCAGATGCCCTGCGAGCTCAGATCGAGGAAATGAACTCTAAAATAAAAGAAACACAGTATGAAATATCATTGCTGACATCTAAAGTAAAGAAAAGCAGAGCCTTTGCGGAACACGAAATATTCAAGCTCAAATTCACCTTCCAAATACTTCAAGAAATAAGTGGACTAAAGCTTGATAGTTTCACTGGAACTCGTCTAAGCGTGGAAATCTGTAATTTAGGGATTAGATTGGCTTTCCATGTCGACCGTTCGGAACAGGTGACAGATATCGAGACCCGCCTCCCAGATAATTTGAATACTGTTGAGCGGGAGCTATACACGCGCTCAGTGGAGGCTGCAAGGCTATCCAGCAGCAATGCATTCCAATTTCTCTCTGCACTGTTATGTGATTCTTTTGGAGTAAGTGTTATGTTGAGAGAGTACAAAATTCTCAGTTTGCGTTTCCCATGCCGATTGACTGCGGCTCAATCTAATAAAATCATAGAGATCCGGTTCTTCGACCCCAGACTGAATATAGACCGTAGGCTCTTATTACCACTTGATGAGTTTATATCAGCAGTCAATGGGTCTTCAAGCAGTCCAATAATTAAGCTAGAAGGTGATGATACAGAGGGACTTGAAATTGACTCAGTAATATCGGGGTTTCGGGAACGGGCGTCAAGCGTACTTCCATGGCTCAAAGGTTCAGCAATCAAGTAATATATAACCATAAAGAGCTTTACATGAGTTCATTAAAACTATGTTCATCACTGAACAGACTCTGTACCTGGAGATAAAAGGTAGTTTTATTCGTTTACGAGCTCTGATAATATCGCTAGAATAGTACCAGACATTTTCACAGTACCCAACGTAGCCCGAATCTGGTAATGAGAACAGAGGTCAAGGCTGTCTGTATCGAAAATCTTAATATATTCACAACTTTCAACTATAGCTTGACAGCACCTTGAAGGAAACACAGTTGATATTTTCAGAAAGGTTTTTATTGTTATATTAGCTGTTAGAATGCACTTCATCTCAATTAGAAGAATTGAGAATATTGCAATTCAACATACTTAACATTCTAAACTCTCTTTCTTGACACCTGTACCAAAATAAAAGAAGGAATATAGTTATAGAGGATTTAAGTGACACTAGAGTAGTGTTGCACTAACGGTTTTTTATTGTTGTTAAGCATAGTAGTGGCTGAAATTGAACTCTCGTATATCCATACGGTATTATATGCCTTAACGAAGTGGGACATCAGGCGTAGCTCTATGTTTAGGAGGAATTGTTTTCGATAACTTTATCTTCTTACATCGGCGGCTATTTCACAAAGAACTACATAAATTTCAAGGCACGTCGTATTCTATCATATATCTGAGTTATGCATTGATTCCACTCGAGGCACTCTTCCTAAATCTCTCTACACATTCGTGCTCTGCAATCAGCCGCAGTGTCGAGCTGCTTTCATCAATCTGCTTCGAAATGATCCAGAGTGATATTAAAGTGAATAATACTTCACATTCTAAAGGTCCTAGAAGTAAAAGTTGATCAGTGGATGCGTGCAATGCTTCACACGTCAGGACAGAATCGAACCATCGAAATCGAAACGGCAATGGTAATAATTATTGACTCCAAAAATTGAGTCGAGGCAGACCCAAGGACACAAATTCATAAAGAAACAAATAGCGGAAGGACATAAGTTTCCCAATAAACAGACGCATGGCTACGAAATCTCGAACCAAAAAATACCAGTTGCCATCAATTCATGACCAAGACAAGGCCAACCTCTTATCGGCTCAAGTTTGCTGGAAGTTCATGTACTGGTATCGAATTCAGCGAAAACGAAATCTTCAAAGCTACCGGCTTTATTCCCTGACAGGGCAACAAAGCTACTTGGTTTCTTTCAAGTGGAGCGCGAGAATGCGATACTTGTGTAAGAAAGTATCTATTTAGAAATCTAGAGTCCTGTAACAACCTGGTAAACACGATTCACAGAAATCCCGTGCACTATAGCTAATCAGAAACACATCTCCTACAGTTGATTGGGCTTCCAGAAGCATTACACCATGTGTCAGAAAGCAATACGGCGCCTTTTCGCTGTCGAGGAGTATCAGACGAGTACACAATTCATAAAATCGCCAACAAACAGGTTAAGACCGTACCCTCAATACTTGATATACTCAATCTCAGTACAACCTCTTTCTATAGGCATGTTTCTCTATTTCTCAAGGTAGTATTGAAGATGTTTACGATTTGGAATTGCTTAAACCGTAAATAGTGCGATATTGCTTAACCTAAGGCGGGAACAGCATCATGCTTTGAAAAGTGCTTCTGTCATTTTTTTCAAAGGTCAATACTTGAAATCACCAATAATCTTTGTTAGGCGGATTTGATATCGTTACTGAAAGAAGCTTCCCGATGTTTGGCTCGAACAACGGTGGCTCTTCACTGTTTGGTGGAGGAATCAATACCTCCACTCCCACCTCCAAAGTTACTTCGTCTGACAACGCATTTCAACCAAGGCAAAAGTCAGCATCGGGTGGGATTTTTGGAGACCTAAGTTCAGGACGACTCAATGGCGTTTCAACACCAAGTCCATCAGTCGGGATTTTTGGGGGCTCTAACTCGAACGCTGGCACTCAGAGCGGTGCCAATGGTTTATTTGGAGCGGCCAACAAACCGGTGCCCAACTTTACTGGAGGACTATTTGGCAATAATTCGAGTACTCCTGTCTCTAATTCAAATCCCCAGCAATCATCTAATGCATCCTCTGGTGGTCTTTTCGGCTCTGCAAATCAAGGCAGTTCTGGGCTGAATGGCTCTAGCCTCTTTAATAAGCCTCAGGTTGCCAATAATGCCAGTGGGTCACTCTTCAGCAACGCGAATAACAAGAATCAAAGCGGAGGTAATCCAGGTGGTTTATTTGGAAACTCCTCGCTAAATTCCACCTTCACACCACAAGCCTCAGGCACGAATGGCGGAAGCCAGAATGCTGGTGGGTTTCTAGGGAATAAAGTTCAAATCGGCGGACAAAACACTAACGGCACGAGTTCAGGCAATTTCATGGCATCGTCCTTGAACATAGGTGGTAATAACGCATCCGTCCCTTCCTCCGATAACCCGTACGGTTTGCAATTTAGCAAGTTCACAAGCAATGTGGACTGTATGCCTGAACCCATCACGAAGTCTGTCAAAGGAAATGGATCTTCTTCAAGTGGAATTAGTGCTGAGAAGTTGCGCAAGTCATCGGTCAGTAGTAATCTACCACAAACGAAACTTCAAGGCAATGCCACTCTAATAGGGAAACTGAGTTCGCGTTTGAAGACGGCAAGAGGTACTGAGCCTACTCAGGGCCTTTTCTCTCCTCTCAGAAAGCCAATGTTTCGCCAAGAAAATCGTCTTCCTTCTCCTACTGTAGAAACTGCTGCTGCCGATGGTCTTCACCTGATAAACACTGCGGACAGTACTTCAACAAATAATAGAAAAGAGATATCTGACATGCGTAAGTTGAAGGTTGATACAGGAAGAAGCGCTGCCAAGAAAATCAAGCTATTTAATGGCGTGGGTGCCGCGACGAGTTTGAAAGTCCTAGGCAGAAGAAACTCCGAGAATACGATAGAAAATGCTGAAGAAATAGCTCAGGCCCCTCTTGTATCAACTGAAAAGCCGGATAAACCTCTCACCGACGATTCAGCTAATACAGAAAGTACCGGCTATTGGTGTTCGCCAAGTATCGAACAGCTAATGAGACTCCCACTAAAGCAACTATGCAGCGTGCCTAATTTTGTGATTGGAAGGCGAGGATTCGGGTCTATTTCCTTTGATGGTGATGTTGACCTTAGCTCATTTGTCGGTGATCTAAAGGGCAGCTTGTTCGGTAAGGTTGTCATATTTCATGGAAACAGAACTGTGGAAGTCTATCCCAACAACACTTCGAAACCTACATTTGGCTACGGATTGAACGTTCCAGCAACTATTACTCTCGAACAAGTCTACGCTGTGGATAAGAAAACTAATAACCCTATTAAGGACCATTGTTCCGATGAGGTACAGGCTTTCATAAAAAGATTACGAAGGTTGAAGGGGATGTCCTTTGTATCCTACAACCCCTTCGAAGGTCTTTGGACCTTTAAGGTGAAGCATTTCAGCATTTGGGGGTTGGTTGACGAGAAAGATGACGATGGGCAAGAGGCAAAAGGCAAAGGCGGCGTGCCTAGTGAGCGTAAGATAGCTCTGCCGAAGCGCAAATCTGCAACTGATAAAGCTATAGATCCAATCGGGCATGCAGATGATGAGGACATAGCTATATCTGGAGACGAATCACGGGTTGAAAATCAAAACTTTGGCGCCCCATCAACAACCGCTCTTTTAGCAGAAGACGCCGATATGATTGACGTTCTTGATGAAAAACCATATGAGCCTTCTGATGTTTCTTCCGAAGACCTTGAGGGCATCGAGGTTAAGACTTCTTCCAACACACCTGGTAACTGGACCACTCAGCTACAGATTGCTGGCGAGTCATACAATTCGGTCTTCCGGTTCAGCAATGGAAGCCTTTCTAACCCAAGAAAAACAACATCATACTTTCAGAAAGGAGATAATATCCTGACTGAAAACAAAAAACACACGAGAGTACCTGCGCATTCTCATGGAGCTGCTAAGTCTTCTACCGATTCAAAGCTCTTCCGACAATCAGGCCAAGGTATTTCTGATGTCCATCTCCAGGAGACACGTTCATGCTCTAAAGATGCAGCTGTCGGTATCGTTCAAGCATTCAAAGATAGTCTTGCCAATGTTGAAATTGGACTACGCGATCTTGAAGGTTATCCAAGAGTTGAAAAGTTTCCTGTTAATCTTGCAAAGATTGGAACTTTCTTGGCTATCAATGATGAGCAGAGAGTATGGGAGCTTTTATCGATTCTTTTTGATGATGATAATACTCACTCCATCGAACAACAAAGATATCAGAGGCTGTGCGCATGGGTTATAAGAGAAATATCCGAAGATGTTCTCAAACGTGCGGATGTAGCGCAAACGGCCAGTGAAAAGATATATTATTATCTGATTGTTGGTGATGTCGTCGGAGCTACAAAGTTAGCAATTAATACAAAGAATGCTCATCTGGCGGTCATACTAACGTTACTAGGTGCGAAAAACTCTAATGTACAATCGTTGGCTGCTGAGCAGCTTAGAAAGTGGAAAGCACTAAACAGAAAAGTCGATTCATTTGTTACTAGAATATTCCAGCTCTTAAGCGGCCAATTCTTTGCTCAGAGCGCAAGTGTTGATTTAACGACAGAGCTTTCATGGTTGGAATGCCTCAGTATCGAACTGCTTTACGGCGATGTGAAGAACCACTCACTAGAGGACGTCATATTGCAATTCAGTAAGCGTTCGGCTTTCGGTGATAAACCTATAACTGATGAGGTTACCTTTAAAATTTTGAAATTCTTCGGTTGTAAAGGAAGAGACGACAATATATTCCAGAGCGTCGCATTTTCTGAAGGATTTTTTGATTACCGTAATTCCTGGTTTTTGCTGCAAGCGTTACGTTTCAAGAACTACATTAAATTTACGGAGGAACAGATAGATCGAATTACCTTGGAGTTCTTTGAATACCTGGTTGCTAATAAGCTTTATTCCGAAGGTTTATCTGCTTTGCTCTTCATACATGATGATGCACTTGCTAAGAAGCAAATCGATTCTCTAATAGAGAAGCATGTGAAATTCTTCTCTAAGGATTCAAATAAACAACTTCTTGAGACCTTTAAGATCCCGCGGAGCCTTATATTTCGAGCTATGGCTCTCTATCATAAAAACGAAGGGGATCATCTGGCAGAGGCGGAAAACTACCTCGACGGCGGGCTCATAAAAGATGGTATATTGACGATTTTAAAGGAGGTAGGCCCTGAACTCATCATCAAAAGTTTTACGAATAATGACAGTTTGCTTGCTCTGCGTGAACTGATCAAAAAGATACCAGAAAGCAACCCCCATTCTTTTGTGAAAGACCTCGGATTTTTCAAAGACTACTTGAAATTTACCCTTGACAATGACAGCAAGCCATCAACACTTGAAAGGTTATTACAACACCTGCCTGTATTCTATTCTGCTTATGGTAAAACTCAAAAGGTTTCCGTTTGCTGCTCGGTTATCGCAAACGTAGTGTCACTGACATATCTGAGGGAAAAAGATGATGAAGTAACGAAACTGGTAACAAGGGACCAGCTACTCGCATTACCACTAGGAGAGCCTGAAATGCGTTATGTGAAAAAGAGACTCGATGAACTCTCTACCAACCGATAAACTGTATATTGAATTTTACTGAAATTACATTGAACTATTTAACGCCCAACCAAAACGATCCCATTATATTATAAGTCGCCCACAGCATCACGGAGTTTTTCTACAACCTCGAGAATGGCAGTGGATGCCGGACTATCGGGGTATTCGTCTAGGAAACTACGTCCTTCGTCACAGCATTTCCCAACCCTTGGATCAAGTGGCACAGAGCCAAAAAAAGGGACATTGAGCTCGTCGCATAACTTTTGGCCACCCCCGGTCGTGGGCTTGAAGATCTGAGACTGACCCTGGCAACTGGGGCACACGAAGCCGCTCATGTTTTCAACCAGCCCCAAAATCTTAATTCCCGCCTTCCGGCAGAAGTCTATCTCTTTTCGTACATCCAATAAAGCAACCTCTTGCGGTGTAGTCACCACTAATGCCCCATCTATCCCAGACTCTTTCATGAACTTGTTTATGGATATATGTTCATCAGATGTCCCAGGCGGTGTATCCACGATTAGGTAGTCCAAAACGTCCCAATCTACATCCTTGAGAAATTTCTTTATCAAGGCGTTCTTTTTAGAGCCTCTCCATATGATTGCTGAATCATCTTCAGGAAGCATGTATTGTATGGACATCGTCGCAAGGTTGTCTGCGACGTAAACTGGTGTCCAGCCAGTATTTGACTCGTGAACACTTTCATTTGCACAGCCGAGCATCCGCGGCAGTGAGGGCCCGCATATGTCTAAATCCATGGCACCTACTTGCAAGTCTTCATCTGATGACAAAGCCCAACAAAGTAGTGAGGTAAATGTCGATTTACCCACTCCACCTTTGCCTGATAAGACCAGCACTTTATGGTCAATTTGAGATAAATTTTCGGTAATTAAAGGTATATCGGGGTCTGGACCCTTTGGCAGACTTTCGCAAATCTCTTTGTTCGCACAACCATTACATGCATCGCCTTGGCCAGCACTTTCAGATTCCGGTCCAGGGCAGTGTTCGGGTTCCGCCTCTTTTAGTTCATAATCTGGAGGCAAGATCTGTGATACTTCAGCCATCTTTGCACAGGTTTTCCTAATCCTATAATGTACTTGACAGAAGCTAGGATCAAGACATCTTCACTTTACCATCTATAATAAGTCATTAGTCCTTACTAAGCTTTCGTGTCCAATGCTATCAACGTTGAAGACCGGTAATACTTCTGTTCTTTAATGAACTACATAGGCGTTTACAGTAGTGCTTCTGATGGAAAGAGACATCTTCCGCGTTAGCTGTGTTCCACTTGTATCAGAGGAAGATGACTCTGCCATTGTTCTATGCAAAACGAGGTTTTCAGCGGAAAGATGCAATAACCTAGAGGAACTGCAAAGTCTAAAGATCGAAGAGCTCGTTGCGAGCGAAGGGAGCGAGATCATGGCTGCGGAGAACATAGATTGTCAGCAGCTGCGATGTTTTTCAAGCGCTGACCCGCTCAACTCTTGGTATGAGCTTATATGCTTGTTATCTGCCGACGCTTTTGAGATGGACATCGACAGAAGCTGGACCGAGAATGCGAAATGGAATTTCTACTACGTAGATAACGTATGGAAACTGGCATTTGAAGCACGGTACCGCGGATTTACAAAGAAGTTCTGCGAGCTAGAGGTGGTACCGGCGCGAGAAAAGGAAGTTGACCTCTTTACTCTCAGCTTGAAGCTTTATCAAGATTATAAGCAAGCTAATGCTCAAATACATGCGCTAAAGCGTGAAAGCGCGTCATTGGAACAAAGGATAGTGGATTTAAAAAACTCACAGGCTGCAAATGACGCGCGAATACAGGCCAGAGATGAAAGCACTCGCTCAATGATCATCAATTTGCTCAATGAGAAAAAGTCCATGATTCGCAAGTTGCAGAAATGTTTAGAGCAGAAGCAACCACCCGGTGATGTTCCTGATGAATTTCTACTTAACAAATTAGTCAATGAGCCCGTGTCCCGTATGGCATCTCCCCGAAAACGGGCTACTCTTGGCAAATCAACCCCGTCGCCCGTAAAGAAAGCCAAAAAAGATGTTGTTAAGGATGAGGAATACGAACAGCCATGGGCTGAAGCGAACCAGCACGACTTTCAATTTTGTGGGATAAACCGAGAGAGATCTGCCAGCGCACAAATCGAAAGCGACGTTCGCGCCAAGCCAGTGACTGATCCTTTCATTGATGATGATGATAAAGTGTTTGACATTAAGGCCAATATCAGGCCCAGATCAACAGATCCTCAGGTTACTACTACATCATCGGATGGAGCGCCGCTAATGAAAGACGAGGACAGTCCGGCTCTCAAATTAACTCCGAATGAAAGTACCAGCATATCACCAGAGACTGAAGTTGAGAGTGACGAAGAGACAGAAGCAGAAACCGAGGCAGAGTCAAATCCTTCCAATACTGACGAAGGTTGAGCAAATAGACATCTCATTTTTTTTTTTTTTTTTACCACAGCATACACCAAAAGCCCGAAGGGCTTGACCAAAGCTAATGCCTGTAATATTATAGATCCTTTCCACTCTCAACCACCAATAAACCCCGCTCACTGTAATTCTACCTCTACACTACATAGAATTCGTTGCCCCACTCAACGTAGGGCTCAACGCTCAGGGCCTTCGAGCCTTCGTATATTGCGATATTTCACAAATTTTTCAGCTAAACGCTGTAGTCGAAATCAATATGCTTGCCACTTAATAACGTTACGCATCGCATTTGGAAGACTTCTCAAGCACACTAACGACGCTGAACTTATACGTTTGGAGGATTGCGGTTAAATCAACGGAAAGCTGATCCATAAGTAAAGTTCTGGTTTGCATTTTTTTCTAACAGTCACTTTGTTTGTCCGCGTACTTTCAGTTCTGGAGATCACTTGTTCCCATTTTAGTTTTATTCGTTCTGGATTAAATAATCCAATAAGAGACCTCTTCTCGCTCACAATATTAGGCCGAGAGATCTTTATTTTGCGCATTAACAGGTTTGTCTATCAAATCCCTGCATCATAAAAGTTTTGGCATTTCTGTGATACTTTCACTTCTGTTGACATTTTCGGAGAACTAACAGCGTTAGAGATCTTTCACTGTATTACTGCATTTTAAGCTCCATAATGTCCTACTACTACCAGCAAGTTGCGAATCACCCGGTGCTTGCATCAGATGTGACGTCAAGTCAGTTGGGTAGCGCAGAAGACAATATCTACAGTACATTTTCGCCCAACTCCCAAATGGCATATCAGGCTGAACAACAAGCAATGTGGCCTAACCCAGGATACTACAGTAATGATTCTGGTTTCGCGGAACAACATCATACGAGATATCCTTCTCAATCTGCCATTGCTGAGCAGCCTTCGTTTGGGGTCCTCCCTAATGACGTAGATGCCACTTCTAGCCATATCTCCAGTGACTCTTCTAGCTATTCCAGCCTATCAAGAAGCTCCAAGTACGCTGTTGCAGCAGCAGCAGCAGCAGCCGCTGCAAATGCTCCCCTGTCACGTAAGCCACTCCAGCTCAACAATCCTCGCGACTTCACCTCTGCACCAAGCCGAACTGTATATCTAGGCAATATTCCTCCAAATTTAGAGGCTCGGCAACTTTTGGATCATGTTCGCAGTGGTGTTGTTGAAGACATCAGAATTCTACGTGAAAAAATGTGTGCTTTCATATCGTTCTTGGACGAAAGTTCTGCATTGCTATTCCATTCAGATGCTATTCTAAAGCGGCTCAATATAGATGGACGTGACATCAAAATTGGTTGGGGAAAGCCCACACCAATAGATCCTGTGGTGACTTCGGCTGTTGCAAACGACGGAGCTACCAGAAATGTTTACATTGGGCGCTTGAATACCGACAGCAGCTTTGCCCCACAGATTGGAGCAGATCCAAGAGACGAAGTTGTTACTGAACAAAAATTGAGAGATGATCTCAGCTTTTACGGCGAGATTGAATCCGTTAAAATCATAACTGAGAAAGGAATTGCTTTCGTTCATTTCTGTTCAATTTTTAGTGCGATTAAAGTGGTTTCCAGTCTTGCAGCTGTAAACCCGTACTATGCAAACAAAAAGATTTTTTATGGTAAAGATAGGTGTGCTTTCATCACCAAGACTCAGCAACATAATGCGGCACAATTTTTAGGGCTTCAGCCAGGCATGGAGCACTTGGTCCAATACACCGATAGAGATTTCATTTCAAACACATTACTTCAGCAATCAGCAGCAGCAGCAGCAATTGCAACTGCGGCAGGGGGTGCGAACAACCTCGGCAACCGGACAATATATTTGGGTAATTTGCCCAAAGACGTGAAAATTGAAGAGATCTGTAATGTAGTCCGGGGCGGTCTCCTCCAGTCCATCAAATTGCTCACAGATCGCCACGTCTGTTTTGTTACCTTTATTGATCCTACTGCCGCTGCTCAGCTGTATGCGATGGCATCGCTTCATGGTCTCACTATACACAACAAGAGATGTAAAATTGGATGGGGAAAACATTCAGGTGCCCTTTCAAACGCTCTGGCATTAGCCGTGAGTCATGGAGCCTCTCGTAATATCTACCTAGGAAACATTGATTTCAAGGCTGATAGCGAAACCGAACATCCCATATTCACCGAGCAAAACCTTCGCAGCATTTTCGAGGAATTTGGTGAAGTTGAGCAAATAAATTTCTTGATCGAACGCAACTGTTGTTTTGTTAATTTTACCAACATCAGCAATGCGATCCTGGCCATTGACAAAATCAAGAACAACCCGCAGTTTAGTGATTTAAAAATCAATTTCGGTAAGGACAGATGTGGAAACGTACCTCGCCAATACCGCTAGTCTGCTCTGACAGATGTGGTGTCTACAGTTGATCTCAATCTTAGTCGAGCACATGGTACAGGAAGGTCAAAAGTTTACTTCTCTCAAGAGATATCAAAATCACCTCCCGACTTCATTCTCTGCGGTTACCCTTTGGCATTTTTTTTGTTTTTTTACATCGAATTCGGTTGCTTGGTGAGATTATAGCCTCCGAATTCTAAAGCTTGCATAGGGATCATTATGTGCCTTTTCGATATCTGATATTTAGGGGCTCCTTAGATCCCAAGTTTTAATTCATCTTTTAATACAGTATTCACTAAACCATTTTCTTGAGCATTTTAAAGTTTAAAAGTGGATCCTTTCTGTGGCTACGATGTAAAGGTTCCCTGACTGTTCACGGGATAATTCCCTCACAGCCTTGCGAGAGGTTGGGAGTAAACAAAATACTTTCTAATACACTTCTTCAAGATGTAAACCCTACAGAAATCAAACAATTAGCCCTCCCTTTTAGCCTTTACCTCATGTTGCCGAAACAAAAGGATCGTGTAATTAGTATTCGTTCCTTTCGAAATACCGAAAGAATTACACACAGCATTCATATTGGAATCAGGTTGTTCAAGCAATCATCGAATTGTATTCATAGTTTCAAATCCTTACTTCTCATATCAGTTTGTTGTATCTCATGTGATACCTCACAAACATGGACGTCCGATTGGCTCCCTTTGTGCTAAAAGTATAAAAAGGCATGGCCCCCTTAGATCCAAAACTGCAAAATACACTATTGCTAAGCGCGTAGAGACTTAACCATGGCTAACAAAATTGTATTCAAGCACCAGCAGGCTGGTCTTGAATCATTAAGTATTGCAGGCAATTTTACAGAATGGGAGATAAAGCCCATGATCTTGAATGAGGTGGATCATCAATGGGAATTTGAGGTCAACAATACTATGCTGGCACATTGTGATAAACAAAATGGCAAAGCTGCTACATATTTCAAGTTTATCGATGCTGGGGGAGTTTGGTTCACTGATGACAATTTTGCGAAGGAGGTTGATGAACATGGAAACGAAAATAACGCCATGTACTTAGACGTCGGTGGGGATCTAAAAGATGATAGTCTGCCATCGGGAGACGAACGAAATTGTGCAGAAGTTGCCGAATCCGCGCCTACAACCCCAGAACCTACCCCTAAGCTTAACAATAATACAAAATTTTCTCCACGTCGCGAGGAATCGCCTGTTGTGATTAATGAATCGGACCTAGAGGAAAATTATCATGAAACTGTGGATCAAGACCAAAGAGCGGTCGAGCGGAGCAGGAATGGATCTGCGGACAATAGCGTCTCTACAACTCGCGATCCTACTGAATACCGAAACTTTTTGCAGGGTATAATCTTTTTCTTTAAAAGCTTGTTCTGCCGATGGTTTGGAACTGCAAACAAGCGACAGGGAAATGCTTAGCTTAATAGGATGTAGTTTGTTAATCTTGTGCTCACTCTAATTATTCAAAAATGTCTGGCTGTCAGTCGCCATTAGGTTGACACCAGTCGATTATCGCTTATTGGCTCCAACAGATATTCTCAATATAATAATAGCGATTATATTAAAGTAATCTAAGGTAATGATTATACATGACTAGGACGAACAAAATCAAAAAACAAGTGTCAGTAAGCTTTCAATTGAAGAATTTGAAGAGCATAAGCTTGTGCGGATGTAGAAGTTGGTTATTATTGTTTAGCAATCAGCTAGTACATAGGCTGGCCTCTGGCAAGGCTTAGCCATCTCCAAGGCTCGGCACCTGCATCAGCATTGGCGTCTCTCTTGTACATGGGTTGACCTCTGGCCAGACTTAGCCATCTCCAAGGTTGAGCCTCTGCCTCAGCATTAGCATCTCTCTTGTACATAGGTTGACCTCTGGCCAGACTTAGCCATCTCCAAGGTTGAGCCTCAGCCTCAGCATTAGCATCTCTCTTGTACATCGGCTGACCTCTGGCCAGACTTAGCCATCTCCAAGGTTCCGCATCAGCATTTGCATCCCTCTTGGTCAAAACTTCGTCGCTTCCCATTGCGGCTGCGAGAATCGTCGTGTTGACAACCAAAACTCCGGAATGGGTGCCGTTGGAAACTGGCAAAAGCGCGAGGTCCTCAGAACCTGTTAAATCTAGGAACCCCTCAATGCTTTCTGCAGGAATTGCAGGATCTGAGTCTGTGATGTTGATAGGCGCCGCTAAAGCTGTTAAACTGGCCAACGTCAGTGCTAAAAGGATAGGAAAACGGCTGAACATTGCTTAAATTAAAACGATTGTTTGGATGAGAAAACTCAGAAGCGTTGCTATCTGGAATAGATCGATGTTAAAACTCAACTCATCTGATCCTTCTTCTCTTATACTCTTGGACTGCTACGCTGAAGAGGTTTAACGAAGATCATGATTTCATGGACCCCACAACTTTTGATGCTGTTTCTGACACTTGTTAAACCACAAGTGGAACCAGTTTAACACCAACATCGCGCATGGCTGATCCTCATCATTATGCCAGTCCCAAAGATCTCTAGAGTTCCTTCAACTTCATTAAAACCCGAATATGGAAATCTGTCGTCTCCGCATCTGCTCATCGCTAAAAAACTGACATTGTCAATTTGCCTTATTAGGATCTCTAAGAGATCTGAATAATCACCATGTCACAGTGTACGTTTAGACTCGATCTGCAAAGGGACGCTTCCCCACTATGACGACAGACGGAAAAAGCGCAAGAGGCTCACCCACATTAACTTACACAGTTACGAGGAGTCAATACCTCAACACCGAGGATCAGGGTCTTTTGGAATAAGGGTCGCTTGGTTCGATTACTTGTGATGACTTGGATCCTCGGACTTGTTAAAATGTGAATACTCATCATCACTATTAACGTGTGAAAACCAGATCACATCGACACGTGATCACCTCTTTCGTATATAACTATTGACGAGCACTTTTATATTGATTATGTAATGAAAAATCTATCGATTACATAAACAGATTATGTCATCGGCCACAAAACTCGAAAGCTGCCCCATCGGAAATTTTCGCACCTCGCCAGAACACCATGCGACGTTTTTTCGGTCGGCGCTACAATTGTTCAGAATATCGGCTCTAGCACAGTTGTAGCGATCTTTATTGACCAGCTTTCCTCTCTCCTCACGCTCATTAGTCCTACCTCGCAAGAACTGGTTATATCTGACAGGTCTCTTCAAGATTTCCTTGGGTTTACAGATAAAATCTTTCTCGAGTTTTGGGTATCTGAACATGTTCGATCGTTTACACAGCCTTTATCTGTTCTGCCTGTCTCTATTTGTGCGGATCCCGCTTTGGATCTATAGCCAGTGCGTGTTACCTTTCCTGTTTGTTCTTCCCTTCTGTCAAAAATACAAGACCTTCAACTTCTCTTACCGCAACCGACTTGTGAAGGAGGTAGTACTGGCCAACGACATTTTAGACATAGCACTCGCTCACGGATTTGACGTTCAGGAGCATCTGGTAAGGACTAAGGATGGATATCTGCTTACAGTTCACCGCATTATATGCAAAAAAAGCGCGCCATATAATTCCAAGGTCAAAAAACCCGTAGTTTACTTCCATCACGGCCTTCTGACCAACAGTGAGCTGTTCCTGCTGGGGCAGACATCTGAGAAATGTCTGCCATTTCTACTTGTGGAGCGTGGATACGACGTATGGCTCGGCAACAATCGTGGTAACAAATACAGTAGGAAACACATAACGCTGTCATCAAGATCTGCCAAGTTTTGGGACTTTTCGCTCGACGAATATGCCATCTTTGATATTCCTGATACTATCAACTACATTTTAGACCTGACTACTCAACCGAAGCTAACGTACATTGGCTTTAGCCAGGGCTCATCGCAAGCTTTCGCGGCCTTTTCCATCAACCCGCAAATACGAGACAAGATTCAACTCTTTGTGGGGTTATCGCCTGCAATGATTCCACGCTCGCTCAGCCATCCAATAGCCAAATTCCTGGTAACCTGTCCTCCGGAATTGCTATACTTTATCTTTGGAACTCGTGCCATCTTGCCTTCTGTAGTTTTTTGGCAACGCCTGTTTGGTCCCATAAACTACATTAAAGTCGTCGATTGGTCATTAGTGTACCTTTTCAACTGGAAAAGTAATCACATCAGCGTCGAACAGAAACAGGTGGGCTACACACATATGTTTTCCCCCTCTAGCGTTAAAAGTGTCGCGCACTGGTTTCAAATTATCCACAACAGACGCTTCCAGATGTTTCAGGAGGACGCATCCAGGATATACTCCTCAGTACCCTCTCTTCACAGCAAATTGCATCGCTGCGCACCCTTTCCCGTTCAAGTCATAGAAAACATGCCCATGATGTTATTATATGGAGACCAAGATATTTTGATCGATATGGATTCTACATTGCAAAATCTAGAACGCAACACAAATGATCTAACGCTTGTGGAGCTACCTGGCTACGAACACATGGACACATTATGGGCTGACAACGTTGTTGAAGAGGTGTTTAAGCCAATACTTGAGAAAATTGAAGAAGTTCACTCACCAGTGGTACGCAGCAAAAAGCCAAACGGCACTACCCCTAATAATAAAGCTAACTACCCCACATTGCATATAGAAGTTGATACATAATCTCCTAAAAAGAGAACAAATGTAGTGCCTTGTCAATAGCTCGCATCTAAACGAAGAAGGATATTTGACATGCCCTGGGCATCGCAGGAGGACAAGTGCGGGTAACACTTTTTCCAGGTTTAGTATATAAAGAGGTTGAACATGGAACTTCGAACAATTCTTCATTTAGGAAAGTAACGCAAATTCACAGCCATTCGCAGTGCATAACAGCATCTCCTTGAGGTCGAACCCCTCCGGGGCGTTCTTGGCCCATGACAAGTGTAGATAGTGTGCTGCCTTTTTATTAAGCTATAGCTTGGACTGGAGAAGAAATTTACTGATCTTGGGTGCGACGGCTCATGTGTTGCTTGTCTTCGTGGCAGGTCTAAGGGATTGCCTTCGTGCGCCCGTATGGGAGTTGTTGCAATGATCACTAATACAAATTAAGTCTCTTCATTTATGAGGAGGCTAAAATCTTGATGTAGTTTTGCTTATATTAGTCACTTTACGCTACAGACCGGATAAACTTCTACTTAGTGGTGGTGGTTGTTCGGTTCTAATGTTCGTTGTTTTTCTCCAACTCTCCCTGGGATGAGAAACGAAAACTTGAATTGAAGCCCAACAGCTCGTTGATACCTCTAGTCCAGTCGTTTTCGGTTTTGGCTATGCAGTAAACACCGGCGTTCTTGATATCCTGGCTGCGTCTTTTTATACTATTCGAGTCACTCGTGCTGGGCAGCTGTGAGCCATTGACGTAAATCGTACCAACTTCGTTCACGACGTGAATTTCATCGCCCACGCACAAGTCTTCTAATGGAACACCATCAATGGAAAGTCTAACGAGCTTGTTATCAGGACCCTGCAGAGTTTTACATCCAATCTTGATTTTAATGTGGGATGAATGAGGCAGGATCAGCGGCCTGAACGAAAGTGAACGGGGACATATTGGAGTTAGAAGAATTGAAGGCACCAATGGAGAAACAATGCTTCCGCCTGCTGATAGGGAATATGCGGTAGATCCCGTGGGAGTCGCGAGGGTAACTCCGTCTGCCGTCGTTCTTGTTAAGTATTCTCCGTCGATGTAGATATCCAGGTTTGTCAAATGGGGGGAGTTGCCCCGATGCAAAAAAATATCGTTCATTGCATGGTGCGCAATGCTACGAGTCTCGTGGCTGCTACCTCCGCGGCGAATTACATGGCACTCCAGCCTAGTACGATGTAGACACTTGGCGCGAGAGCTTAGTACTTTCTCAAAGACTTTCTTGTGCTCTTTAAAATTGAATGGGAGTAGAAAACCGAGTGTACCTAGAGAAAATGCCAAAACGGGTGGTACCTGCATGCTAGCAAACAGTGATACTGCCCGCAAGATTGTTCCGTCACCACCCAGCGTCACAAGTAAATCAACCTTGTCAACAATATCTTTCGTTTCACCGGTGTAAAGTATATGAGGCTGGCTAGGGTTGGAGTGTGGGTTCTTGACAAAATCTTGTGCTATCTCCTCTGCCACATCTGGTTGCACAATCACATTGATTTCGGGGTATGAGTCGTGCAAATGTGCAATAAACTCCACCATCGCCTTCCGAGTGTTATCAGCCCATGGTTTTTTAGTGACAAATACGTTTTGTAATGGTCTGTGCCATATGAGCGACTGGAGTTTTGAATTTGGGGATGAGATGAAATCTGGTGATGAGATCGACCGAAGTTTGCTGACTGGTTTAAGCCTCACAAATTTTGACGTATCTCGGAGCTTTACATTCAAAGGATCCACGGAGTGTATGGATCGTAAAAACCTTTGAGGTTTGAACAGTTTGAGCATCATGCAGGAGAATGTGCCAAACTCTTGATAGGTGATTTGGCTTAACTGGAAATAATTGCAAACTCGAAAGATTTGGAGTAATTGTGTCCGTAATCAGTATCTTTGTTTTTTCGGTCTTTTGACAATTAGGATTAGCTGAAAATTCAATGAGAAAATAGTAAAGACAGGCTTATACTAGGGCCTGCAAATATGTATTTATATTTATAAGGGAGTGAGGCGTTGCTTCTGAGAACTTGTGTTGGCTTTAAGAAGATAGATTTGGGTGCAGTAAGAATTTCAATCATCAATATCGAGCTCTTTTTTAGTTCTTTCAAACACAAGTGACAACTATTAGGTGACTCAGCGTGAGTTTTCTTATCTGCGAGGCTGATGAGGCATACACAATGACTTGATGTGCCATAACTGGAAAGCTAATTACTCCGTTATTCAAAGTGGTCAGAGTTAGCTACAATTCAAGTCAGAATTTACTGCAACGAAACTACGGTTGCACTACCATAGACTGGATGGATGAAGGGCCCAAAACATGAGGCCTAGAAATTCAAAGCTCAAAATCTTGTTCCCATTTCTTGAATTGCTCTCTCATATTTTTAATGGAAAGCACAGTAACTCACATACCATGCGAAACCTGAAATAGATCCACAATCTAGTATGCGGTCGCGCCATCACTTACAAAATAAACAATTAAAACCTGATGCTCAAGATTCAAGAAAGAAAAGCAGCTATTTTGCTGGAGGTGATGCTTTTCCTCGAATCGGTTTTGTTGAACGAATTATGTCAATACATGCAAGTACACCGTTGCTAGATATGTGGCGACCAACATTAAGTAGTGATGAATGTTTCTTGAGAACCTATGTACTTTCTAGAAAGTGCTTCCTTCTGCTGGTTGAGCTAGTTTCTTGTTGGCTGGCAAAGCCATCTCTTTGCGAAGGTCCAACAGTAAAGTCTCCATATTGTAAGAGCGTTTCCAATCGCGAAGGGTACTGAACTGATCTCTTTTCACCTCCCCAGTTGTCTGATTAACGCAAGGAAGGTTAATTTTCGAGATGAACTTTATCTTTGGGGGCTCGTCAGGATAAGCATTTCCGCACTCGAGGGCAACGGAGTATATACGGTTTTCATGATTACTGTGGGGTGGTCCTAATATAGTTCCGTTCCAGTAGGTCATGGTAATATCATCGCTGTGGGCTAAACCATAGCTGCAAGATTCCGGGCCAAGGCCCTTTTCGCCTTTCTCAAGTTCTTCAAGTAAACGAAAGCTTCTAGGTCTTCAGATAAGTGTTAGTATAAAATGCAGTTTAGATGAGGTTGAAGGCTGCTATCATACACTCTGGACATTATATCGAATACTGGGTTAGATAAATAATGTTCGCTGTATAAAAGGGTTTGATTTAAGTGTTCCTGTTCGTTAAAAAAATAATCAAAACCTAGAAGTGACTACTATTGAGAACTCGCTTCGACTACTAATACAAGGCACATGAGCGACAGTGTTGGGTCCTCGCCATTTGTCGAGCGCCCCATGTCTCCAGAAAGTACGCAAAAACATGCAGTTTCTCTCAAATACAGAATGAATGCCTTGCAAAACGAGTTCGAGATTGAGAAATTGTCGTTACAGCGGGAAGCTTCGATACTAGATAGCAAATATCGAAATTGTCTAGGAGAGCTGGAGAAAGCTTTAAGCGATACAAAGTACTTATATGATACGAATGGTGCACTCGAAAGTAGGGCTAAGGCTTTGGAAGAAGAGGTTTCAGCTCTGAAGATTAAGCACAATAATGAGGAATCCCAACATGAGATTCAATTGAAACAAAAGGATAGAGAAATAGAGGAGCTCCGATCTCAATCCCAATCCAAGATTTCACATCTGCAGAATCTGTATCAAAATATGCAGATTGAATCTGAGAGCAGCAAGTCCCTCCTTAAACGCTACGAAGCTGAAGTCGAGAGTCAAAATCTCCAAATTAAAAGATTGCAGTCTGAAGCTGCTCAACGCGAAGACGAGATTGCTAGCCTGAAAGCTTCGCGTGTCGTAATGGCTCATCATAATTATTCTAACACAGAAGAGATAACAGAGCTAACTACACTCAATAACTTACTGAAAGAGCAAATGGCATTTTCAAAAACTCTCGAAAAGGCGAATTTAGAGCAGGCCAATGAGTTAAAGAGGCTGCGCATCTCTCAAGAATCGCATAAGTTTCTCAAATCCGAAAACGAAAAGCTAAGCAGGCAAGAAGAGCAGAAGAAGCTCCTAGAGTGTCAGATCCAAGACTTGCAACTCGAGAATGTAAATCTGCAATCACAGCTCTCATTTTGGAATGAATATAGCTCTTCAGATGATAATGATATTAAAAAGCATCCTGACGAAATTATTAGAGAATGGACGACATTGAAACACGAGAACCTCAAACTACTCAATGACAACTCAAAACTGCAATTAGACATTAATAACGTCAAGATGCTCAATGATGAATTGGCGCTAGAGCGTAATCAACTTCTTGACCTTAAGAAGAACTACGAGACAAGCATACTGAATCTCAAAAAGCTGAACTATGAGATTGAGCAACAAAAATATCTAGCATTTGAAGAATGCAAAATTTTACGACAAGAGGTGGATGATCTCTCAGCGCTGGAAAAAGGAGTTAATAATCAAGGCGAGGATAAAGCAGACACCTTGAATAGTTTGGTCGAAAGCTATAAAAATCAGACCAACGACCTCACGAATGAACTCAAAAAGCTCAATCAAGACCTAATAGACAAGACAAACAATCAGCCTTTCTACAAAAAAAGAAAAATGACTGATGACATCGCGCTAAACTATTCACAAAGGCTTAATGAGCTACAACTACAAAATATGGAACTCAGTCGAAGACTCACGGACTCTTCGGAGACCGTCCTAATGCTTGAAGCAAAAATTAAGAAGATGCAGCAGCTAGATTCAAAGAAATTGCGCATATTGCAACTCCGTGACAACCCTTTCACCAAAGACCAAATGGTCAAGAAGCGTCGGCTCGAACTGCTTCTGAAAGAGAATGAAGACCTCATAGACCGCGGGGCAATCTCAGACAAAAATACAGTGCCCAGATCTCTTTATGAAAGACTCACCTTCGATGTAACACAACTTGAAAACGAGACTTTCAAATTAAACAAGAAAATAACCAGGCTTCGAGAAGTTTTCAACAAAAAGTCCCTTGAATTCATTGACGTTGTTAACTCCTTGTTGGGCTTTAAGCTGGAGTTTCAATCTGATGGCAAAGTAAAGATGATTCCTTGCCATAAGCCCGAGAAGTATTTAGTGGCCGACCTGAACAATAACTCCCTGAAGTCTAACCTGCAGTCAGACATTGAATCGTGGGATGCCCTTTTAGAGGATTTAGTGGTAAAGAACGGTCAGATGCCGTGTTTTCTGGCTACAATAACTCTGAAACTTTGGGAAAAGAATCAACTGCCATTAAATAAGTAGCTTGTTGATATACATAAAAAATGACATCGAAGTTATTTGTGTTGCTGGCTTAGGGCTCTTTCTAAGATTCCTTCTAAAGAATATCGCTTGGTTTTTCGTAAACAAAATTCATCGCCAATGGCATTGTATTTAGTGAAATTGGTAAAGCGATGGAAGTATTGAGCCATGTCTGACAATCGGGTTATTGGAGTAAATTCGCAACAAGCACTTTATTCTAGAGTTGCTTTGCTAACATTTGTCCTTACTGGATCAATCTTGACCAGCTATGCCCTCTTCAATAAGTACCTAAAGCAATACACCAGAATTACACAAATTCCACCCAAGTCCCTCAAAAAGAGGTGGCTTTATGGGAAGGTAACATCAGTCGGAGATGGTGATAACTTCCACTTCTTTCACACTCCAGGCGGCCTTTTAGGTGGATGGGGTTGGGCGAGGCACGTACCGAGACTGGAGAAGGTCCCTCACAAGGCCAAAAATGCTGCTCAATGGCTCTTTACTCCGTTGAAGTCTGGAAAAAAGCATGAGAGTGATAAGTTCATGGCACTGAAAGTTCCCTATAAGGGAAGAAGAAGCCTTCCGACACTTTCTATACGACTGTGTGCTGTGGATGCTCCTGAAAGAGCACATTTCGGGAACTCCGCCCAGCCATTCAGTGAAGAGGCATTGATTTGGCTGCGTCATGAAATACTTGGTCGATTTGTATGGATCAAGCCGCTATCATTCGATCAGTATGGTCGCTGCGTGGCGAAGGTAAAATACTGGACCTGGATGGGATGGAAAAACGTCAGCCTTGATATGGTGAAAAATGGGTTAGCAGTGGTATACGAAGGTAAAAGCGGAGCTGAGTTCGATAATGAGGAAGATATCTATAGATTTCACGAATCAGTTGCTAGAAATGAGCGCAGGGGCCTCTGGAGCATGAAAGGTGTGGAGACACCCGGAGCTTACAAGAAAAAGTTGGGTTTATAGATTGCTAGAATACTTATCTATAAATGAAATCTAAAAACCAGTCTAGCACTTGACATTGATTCCTCTTCTTTTTTCATGTTCCCTCTGTTCAAACATTACCTGAACTGCAACGAAAAGTGCAGCGTTAGCGAATATGAGGAAACGTATGCCCGGCCATGTAAGGAAAAGTCCCTTGACTAGGTGAATAGTTCCATCATAACCAAGACAGAAACCAAACAAATTTGCAATCATCATCATCCAGATATTTAGAACTGCACCCAACGAACCAACAAACCTGTACCATGGTCTCTTCTGGTATGGTGCGAAAGCCTGCTGAGCGAAAATCTCTGGTAGTAAAAATAGTACAATCAACCAACCCCACAACAGAAGCTTGAGCTCAATATCGTGCCAAATAGCCACGAAGGAGAAAACTGCCAGTGATGTCATGATTCGATTTCTGGAGCCTCCTAATGGGATATAAATGTATCGTACTACCCATTTATTGTATGATCTGTGCCATGCTCTCCAGAACGCTAGGGCACTGTAGTTATTATTCATGCAGCGGATCATGTTTTCTGGGACATCTATTCCATCGATCATGGCCCAAAGCCTGAAAAGCCTCCATGGAATGAGCAGTTTGAGCCATACAATATTCAAATTGAAGAGACCAATCATGGAAATTTGGAAAGGGGTGTCACCATCCCATGCTCTAGTTTTAGAAACTGCCACGGCATAAATATAATGCAAAACAAATTCCATAGTTAAAACGCAAAATGCAAATCGAATGGCATAAAATAGGATCCGTTTGGTATTGATGGAAGGAAGCGTTTGAAAGGATTGATATAAATAATCGTTGAAAGTAATTATCGGGCCAGCAATGAACAATGGAGTATAGGTGATGTAAGCGAGATAATTGGCTAATGTGTAGTCTTGAATGTGGTGTGGTGCGCATAAGCGAGCGCGCTCGTCAAGGAGAACGTTGGTGGTGCCATTCTCGCAGATTGTTTCAAGGGTAGTGGCCGAGGATGCCGATCTTTTTAGCTCTGGTTTACCATTGCCATTTTGCGAAGAGCCTGGAGAAGGAGAGCTATTCCTCTTACCAGCGAGAACCTCTTGCCACTTTTCCAAGAAGTCCATATTGAAACTTATCATTCTGAGGAGCGTAAAATTGTAAAAAACATCCCATCTCTCGATTATGCCCTTGAAAGAAGAGTCCAAAGGTGCGAGAATTGACAGTATGCTACCGAAGGGATATTTGCGGTAGCTGTTATTGATAAATAATGTGCCAATGCCATAAGTCCAGGTTAGAAAAGTGGCCAGCCTGTAGTTTTTTTTCAAGGTCTTAGCTATCGTGTAGTTGATCAAAAGATGTAATAACACTCGCAGGGCGTTAACTCCGTGAGCTGCAAACAAAAAGACTAGGCCGAACACCAGATCAAACCGAACTTTGCGAATACCCGTGAAATGCAGCACAACTTTTTTTAATACAGTGTGAAGCACCACAAGGCCGCTCAACAGTGGTAAATTGTCCCGAAAAAACCGGTATTGGCTATCACTGTTATCCACCTTACGTCCAAAGATCCAGCCTTTACTCAAAAGCGGTTCGAAGCGCGGATAGTTTGGGCTTGTTTCGTTAGTGGCTGACATCACTGCTCGCACCATCAGTGGCACCACCACTAGAAATGTGGCATAATATATTTTGAACTCCAAACTGCGCCAGCGACTTTTGGAAGCCCCCATGCTGATTTTCTGGGCCCTTTTGAGATCTGTTTTAGGATCCAGTCTTGCATCCAGCATTCTCAATGAGAAAAAGGATTGCAAGTCATTCAATACCATGCTGATTAATGCCTAAACGGTGTCGTTTTTTATTGTGAAATGCTTGACAATAGACGTGCTGAGATGCCATCTGTTTTTATTTTATTCCCTTACAAACGAGCAAGATCATGTAGCACTCCGCACGAGCTACTTCTGCTACGATCAACACAAAGGCTAACGAACTACTGGTCCCGGAGGCCGATGAAGGCATACTGTTATCAGAAAAGCATGCTGTTGAGCTGTTATTGAGCAGCATAAGAAGTAATTTTTGCCTAAAAGATACCAAATTGTGTTAGGTTCTTTATATGCAATGCTAGCCGTCAAAAAGGTATTCGCAGCCTGCTACAGGAGATTCAGAGGTAGAGTCCAAGATCGAAGTACTTTCTTTCGTTGAGCTTTTTCAAGGCACCACTACGAGCATTATACAACCTGAGTTCGTATCGGTTGTTTCTGTGGGGTACCATGGAATGCAAAGACATTATATTTTTGGGACGAAGTGAAGTAAAGACCAAAGAACATTTCAGATTCGAGATCCGAAAACATCTCATATAATTTTGATCTCAATTACCAGTTACTACGTCTTTAAAAAATTTGAGTTGGTTTTGAAATTTTTGAGCCTTTTCGCTAAATGCATATCTAAGACTAACATACTACTGCAAGGGTAACTGGGGCTCTTCGACATATTCAGCAGGGGGGGCGTCTATTTTTCTTGTTCTCGTTGACTGTATATTTGGCATATTTCGTTTTGTCATGCGAGAAAAATACTTCCATCGAGCACTCATATCGGAGGTACGCGTTATCCGACAAAACTGATGTCTCGTATAGCACTTGATTCCAAGAGGTGTCAAAATCCGTCGTGGTAGAGGCGGCTTTGCATCTTCGATCAAAAGCCTGCTTAATCTATAATTATCTTATATCAGAATGATGATGTAGATATTGCCTTCACCTATCACTTCGCAGTTATTCTTGCATGAAGAGAGCGTTCTTTGTCCGGTGAAATTAATAGCGTTTTCAAAGAAACTAGAAGATCATGTCGGATTGAGAACATGTGTCAGTATGTAGTGTTGCAAGTTGCACAGTGTCAAATAAGTACAAAATGATACGAGATTCAGTTTCCTTTCATAAAGCAAGAACTAGGAGGCGGCCACGGTAAGACCTAAGATTATGATCATGAAGAGGGGGGTTGACAGCTATGTCTAGGGTAATTTCGACCGATGTCAACGGTGCAATTTTTTATCTTGATGTCAGATCTATACCATTAATCAATGATGACACAAATATCATAATGACAAATTATTACAAAATGATCTGGATTGTTCTATACCAGAAGGATAAAAGTTCGAGGGAAAGTTTGGGAGTATGGTCGGGTGCCAAAATTCTACGACTCTGTTCAGTATATTTTACATCGTGTGTGCTGTTTTTGATATGTAGCTAGGTTAAGCCTCGAATTTGATGTTTGTATAAATTCTGATGGTTTGATTGATGAACATGAATTCTGCATTGGACAAGAGAGCCATAATCTTAAAATTGTTTTATTTATATTGAGGCGAGTCTGAGTCTTCAATAGAAAGCTTCTCAATTCCAGTTTCAACG